>PVIA01015200.1:0-23726 GCA_004024845.1 Tonatia bakeri
TAGACGGGCAGCAGCTGCTAGCTGAAACTCTTTCTCCTCGTCTTCACTGTTTCTCCCTCCTTCAAATCCCTAACTCTCATGTCCTTGGACCAATAAAAGCTACAATTTGGGTGGCCGTTGCAGAGCCGAGTTTCAGGGAGCGCCCTTCTGGAACCCTGCATGTCACCCCGAAGCTGTCAGAAAAGCTGGCTGGGGCTGGCGAGGCGTGTGCTGGAAGCGCTCCCTGAGGTTCAGACACGCCCACTGTTTGAGGAGGACCGGCCTGGGGAGAGACAGGGAGGGAGGGGAAGAACCTGGCTGCCGCCTGTTTGTCCTGAGCCAGAACTTTGATTTTGTTGTTAAGGATTTTCATGAAGTTACTCTCTGCCTTTACCGTGTAATTATTCATTTCCCAGCCACATCTTGATTCTTCTATTTGTTCAGTTTTATTGAGATGTGATTAACAAATAAAATCGTAAGTTATTGAAAGTATAAAATATTAGGATTTCATGTATGTGTATATATTTAAAGGATTCCCCCTATTTTATTTTTATTATCCTGTCATTTAATGGTCTATTTTTTTTCACTGTTAAAATTTGTGTTACTCAAAAATCACCTAGAGCACTTGAGTAAAAGTAATTATTCCTGGCTTCTCTCTAGAAATAAGAACCGTTCTCAGAAACACCTAAACTAATTACAATGACGCCATTTCCGCACCCCAGTTTGGGTCACTCGGTTAATAGAGTAAGGTTTTAAAAAGTTCACAGCAACAGTTGTGTACACATACAACTCAATTTGCTGTTATTCATCAATGCTTAATCAAAGTCTAGTTTTGCTTAGTGTGTTTATTCCGTAAGTATTTAAATTCTCTTTGACAAGATGAGCAGGTTAAACGAGGAGGATTAAACACAAGCTATTATTATGTTTCCTTTTCCCACCCAAATCCACCAAAACTAAATACATGAACAACAGAGGGGTAATCCCATAAAACAAGGGAAATGAAGAAGTTGAAAGCTTGGATTTTGAAGTATCAATTATAGCTCTCTCTTCTAACTGCAGTTCAGAATCTTGAAAGTCAGTTACAGGGTGGGGATCAGCTTCCTTATGGGGAAAGGAAGAAAAGGAAACAAAAGCTTTGTTGGAGGAGAGTTTTTAGGAATGCAATTAAAAGAGCTTGCTCAGTCTCCTCGAGTAGAAATGGGCTCTGACTGCAGGTTGACACAGAGGGCAGACCCAGCTCTGGGACGCTCACCACATCCCCTAGACCACAGGCAAGGAGCTGAGCTAGACTCATATCAGATAACTCACATCCTCTTCCCAGGGGAAAAGTGAGGTAGGTCGTCCTCAGGGGAACAGCGGTGTAGCTCTGACGGGAAGGACCCACTGAGGAAACACTGACTCCAGCAGTACTTGTCTTAGTGCTACTATGAAACAGTCAGTCGGAGTGCCAGGGAGTTTCCCCAACAGCCAAAATTACGGCAGGGGGAGGCTCTTACACTGAGTGTGGAAAGCTAGAAATATCAACGGGTAGGGCCCAAGCATGTGAAATGCTAGGAAGACAACTGGATAGATTGGAGGTGGGGTTAGGAGAGGGCAGGCACAGGGGCCACAGAAGTCAAAATGGTGCAGGGAGAGGTGCTGGACCAAAGAGGCCTGCCAGTCTAGCCAGGGGAAAGAAGGGATGGGTTCGGAGGTGGGCCAACCAGCAACACACAAAAGTTTGGGAAGTTGATCGATCATTTTGAGCAAACACCTGGTCCATCCCACACCCCAGCTAATGTAACCCCAGAGGAACAAAGCAGCTCTCTCTTGCTCATGACCTGCGCTTGCACGGGACACTCGCCTGTTCTCTCCATGGGCTACATGGCCTTAGCAGCTCATGGTCCATGACCTCCAGGAGGGAGAGTCTCACTCACTCTTGCCTACTGGTGATGCACTCGCCAGTGCATTTGCACACCCTCTCACCTGGGACACGAGCCATGTGTCTCCAGCAACCTCATGGCCAATGGCTCTTCGAGTTCCACACGGAGCCTCCAGGGGGGACCTGAAATAGCCAACAGCAGGGAACAAGCTAAGCCAGCTGGGCACGGACATAGACCACTGGGCAGCTGCCTGTGGGATCCAAAGGACTTGACTTTAAAGTGCAGCAGGAACTCTGGACACTTGCTTTTCTCTTGGCCTTGCTAAGGATAGCTAACAGAAAGATGGGGTGGTCTTTGAGACAGGCACCCGCCGTTCTCCCAGATCACGCAGCCCCTGAATAAAACCTCTTTCCCTCTGCAGCAGCATCTGCCTTACGAGTTTGGCTTTTGTGGCTACAGGCGGTTTTTGTTCGATTACAGTTTTGTTCAGTTACATTAGCTCTAAATCATTGGGTTTAACTTTGATCTGACATCTTTCAGAAGATGACTTTGTCCCTCGTGGTAGGAAATTGATGGTGAGTCAAAACAGCCCTGTCTCTGCCTTTCATGAGGCAGATCCATCAAAACCAATCTTTCTAAGATATGGGTGAATGATTAGATTTTGCTCACAGAAGGCTCTGAAATGGGTCAGGAGAGTACTTTAAATACACGAAATGCACATTAACTCCAAGACCACTTTATCTTCAGGCTGAAATTTCACTCCCTATTCTGTTTCCAAACCATACCCAGCCATATGGCCAATATCGTCAAAGTATTAAAGGTGTTTCTGGCATAAAAAGCCAGCCACATAAAAATGTCCCATATTTGAACATAAATGCCATCTCCTATCAAATTCTAAAGGGGTAGTGAAAGTTCAAAGATTAAATTCCCACATACTAACCATTTTTCTCTCGAAGGGACATGGTCTTGAACTGCACTGCCAAAGAGAAATAAATCTGGATTTCCACTGTTTAGACATAATTAAAACCAATCAGATGTGAGTGTGGGTTTCTAGCACATTCTGTGTCCAGTGACATCACACTGATAAAATCATCCAAAGTATGGAACTCATCAAATGCTATCAATCTGAGTTTCGTGTTTGTTTTCCCTCTACCACAGTGAGTTGTCCAGCTCACAATTAATGGAGAAAACGATATTATGATCTGCACGTGAATCTTCTCGCTAGAAAGGACTCCCCTTCTTGGAGGGGCAGACTGCACGATGGTCTATTCATTGTAAAAGCACCAGACAGATGCAAGGGCTTTGAAAATACTTCTTCATAGCTAGTTCCTGTTGTTAGTAGCTGTAAGTGAGGAGACAGATGAAGTTGTTCCCTTCCACAGCAGGAGAGCTGAGTGTCTTTTGAAAACAACAGTTGCAGGCTGGCAGGGAGGGAGAACCAAGACAGGAACCCCGAGAGGGGTTATGGTGAAGGCCTCGCTCCCACCAGCCCAACGTTTTTACACACTCCTAGAGTTCAGCGCGTCTCCTCCCCTTGAATTGGTTCTTTCTCCAGCAACTTCCTCTCTTTCATTTCCCCCATGCCCAAGCGCTTCAAAGAGCCACAATAATTGGGATTTCTTTGGTTGCCTTAAAAATGTGCTCCGGCACGGCATCAGTGGTCTCCTCTAGATCTTTAATCAGCTGTGGTATTGCCGCTCAGAAGAAAAGGTGTCCGAATCTAATCTGACAATTAGGAGATTAAAATATCAGAGACTTCTAGGGCCCTGTGGAAAAAACACTGAGTACAGCCATCACGGCATTTGTTCCGCAGATCATTAGTTTTGAGAAACATCGAAAGGAAGAGGGGGTGCTGAGTAAAATTATTCTAGAGGGTATTTTTCAGGGTTGTATACACAAAACACAGAGTTCATTCTTGAATTATTATTTATGAATCATTGTATTATTTTCCACACAAACAACTGCTAGCCTACTTTTGCCCTACCCTGTGTATTGTCAAAAAGCCTCAACAAATACAACCTTGCTGTCTAAATGAAAGTTGAAGACTTTATGAATTGCACCCCCCTTCTGCATATTGTATGAGTAAGAGTTGTATTCTGTCAGGATGTTGAAAAACGGTGTTTCTATATCATCACTCGGCTGCTGCCACAATGAGGACTGTTATGCTGCATTTAATGTATTGGAAAAAATGCATTTCAAACACCACATAGACCGATGGCCTCTCCTCTGGATCTGGGCCTTAATCTTAGATTAATGGTCGGCACACCCTGGTGCGCATGGGCATGCGTATTTGTGTGTGTCCAGGTTAGGGACCGGCAGGTGTTATGCACGTACTACTTTTATCTTCCATGCATACTTGGAAATGGACTGTGCATTCACCAGTTGTGTGTGGCCACAGTGCGCTCATACAGGGCAGTTCCTATACAGTAGAAGGATGCATTAATTTTCTCATTAGTTCTTTGATTTTTTGATCTTCGCATGTTCTGAAATCTGTGGTAGTCTGGAGAATTATAATGGGTTCTACACAGAAGGCATGCAAAATATCTTATCTAGTGGTTATCACATTTTATCTTGTAAGAAAATCCTCCTCCATGTTTTTATTTCTCCAATAAAGCCTTAAGCAGAAGTTCATTTCGTGAAAATGATAAGGGAACTGTCCTCCTTGAAGCAAAACCTGGGTCCTCTTTCCCACCAAACTTTGGCAGCTTCAAGCTCCTTACCCACCCACCTTTCCCGCCTCTCCCCAGGGTGCCCAGGGGGGCCACTTACTATCTACAGATCTAGAAAAATCACAGTTTAGGAATGGAGAAATTGAAACTTTATGAGGCAAAGAAATACATAGGGGGTTTGAAAGAATTTTTCATTATTGGTTGTTTTTGTTCCTGTGTATTCTCAAATACTCAGGGGTAGGGGATCCAGCGGACAAGGTCATTGGACTCAAGTCACTGGCTCGGGCAGGCTTCCCCTTCCCCTGGGCTGGACCGAAGTCAATGCAGACTCTTTCTAACTGCTGGCCTCTGGCCTCCCAGTCCTGGAGCATTTACTTGAGAAAACTTATCATTTCGAATTCTTTCTCAGTCTCTTAGAAATGTAAATCTGTTGAAAAGCCTCCTGCCAGTTTTCGATTCAGAAATGTCTTTCTCCAGAACCGGGGAGCCCTGTCTTTGAAGAGACTGACTTCAGGCTTCTTGCTCCAGGTTGTGAAAGGATCTCTTGTCATGAAAATATTTTTTAAAAAAGTTTACTTTCTGTTTGGGAAAGGCCAGTTAGCAAACACACTGGCCTAAGAGACTTTCTCACCGCAGCTCTTAATGCCCTCCAGCCAGTTGGTTTTAGTGGAATTAAATTTGGACCCAGCCCTTGACCTCTCGCCTCTGTTGCGGTAGGTAGCCTTGAGTAGAGTCTTCTCTGCCTACTGAACTTGGGTGCAGACTTAAAGGTTGATTCTGCTACTTCACTCGAAACTCTTATTTCTTTGTATTTATTCCGTATTGGTTTCGGGTGTACAGCTTAGTGGTTAAAGAACCATATACTTTGCATAGTGCTCCCCTTGATATTTCCAGTACCCCAACTGGCTCCATACATAGCTATCACAAGATTATCGATTTTATTTCCTATGCTTTGCTTACTTCCCGGTGACTACTTTATAACCAGCAATTTGTGCTTCTTGTTCCCTTTACCTCACTGCCCCAACCCCGCCCCGTTCTGGCATTCACCAGCACTCTCTCTGTACCCCTGAGTCCGCATCAATTTTGTCTGTTCGTTTGTTTTGTTCTTTAGATTCTTATCTGAGAGCTCTATAAAATTAGGCCTATAAAATGGGGATTCTAAAAGTACCTAATTTCAAAGTTGTTCTGATGTTCAAATAAAATAACACTTGAAATGTCTTTAGCACAGTGCCTGGCTCATGGTAAGCACAAGCAATTATAATAATAATAAGTGCTGTTGTTGCAACACTTAATTATCAGTGAGGACATTGAATTGGCATTTTTTTTCTGTCTTGAAATGGCCAGATAGTCTACCATAAAAATTCGATTATCCTAATTCTCTCTTCATCGCAGTGTTAACATCTCAAGGAGCATTATGCAATTAAGTAAATTCCTCACTATTTAGGAACATTTAGCTATCTTGTGAATTAATCTTTTCACCTTTCATGTTAGACTTTGCCCACATGTGGCTCTCTCACAGACAATTATCACTTCCTCTGTTTGGGTTCCGTCTGCCAGCTTATTAACTCCTCCCAGTGGAGACCAAGGAAAGGGGAAGAGATACAACCCCAAAGTCAATTGCCAGCGCAGCTTTTGAGTAAAGTGATTCCAAGAAATGTAATGGTTGAGGGTTCTGTCTCTTGACACATTTCTAGCTTTCTGGCTCCTGACTAGTCTAGTGGCCTGTTGGAGCCAGATCACTGATAAGAAAATTTTTATTTCACGTTGTTTTATTTGGGAGTTGTTGTCCCCGCCCCCCACCCCGACTTCTGCTCACTTGAAATTTATTCATGTCTGAAGCCAGGTGATTTTTGGAATTGGATAATTTATCTCTAAAGTAAACCAAGCACAAGAGGTTGAATAAATATGCCCGTTTAATGAGTTCTTCCCGACTGGGCCTAATGGAACGCACATAAAGAGTTGCTTTTCAACGTCACCTCAGTCAGTTCAAACGCTTTGCTTGCTTCCACTTTTGAAAAACCATAATAATGCATAGATAGGCTTTATAAAGCTTTCTGAAAACTGCATTTCAGTGATAACATTTTATATTTGTTGAAAATTTTAAAAATAGTCTCTTTAGAACCCATTTAGGCTTTGATGCTTTTTTATTGTTTCAAGGCCTGTTAGAAATACTGCCACCCAACAGGTGTCGCGTGGAGGTTAATTAGGTCTCCCGGCTCCCACCTGCAAACCCTTGCAATGCTCTCGCTGCCCCGGCTTTGTTTCAACTTCCTACTTGAGTTTTAATGAAAAAGACTGCCTGTCAGAGATTAGGCCTGAAGAGTCAGTAATCTATTTTACCTCCACTATTCTTTTTTTCTGCCTTCAGAAATATTAAAAATATATCAAAGAAGTATTTTCTGTCACTGTTTTGCCTTTTGATCCTTTCTCGTCAGACATATTAAAGTACATTCCCGTTGGTTGTGCTGGCATGATTTTAAAATTCACAAACTGTACGGGATAAGGGGGGGACTGGCACTGGAAAACAGTACCCTTCCCAACACATTGAATACAGTTCAGAAGAAGCAGCGGATTCCTCCGTCTGCCTGGTGGGTCCTCGGATGGTGTTTCAGTGATGAGATGCAGATCCTCAGGGGAGCTTGGATAGGAGAGGGAAAGCATCTCCCCTTCTCTTCTGGGAGTTCTGTAAGCTAATCCTCCAGTTCCTGAAGTCAAAAATTACTTCATAAAGGTTTTTAGACTGTGTCTTTTCTGGAGACTGTTAATGTTCTTAGGTAGTCTTAGGGATAACACCGTGATGACTCAATTCCAGTTACTGTATTTATTAGCACAGGAACAATACAGTGGAAAGAGGTGAGGTATAGTGAATCAAAGACTCCTTTGCTTAAAAATAAAATAAAAATTTGCCTATTGCAACTCATTACGCAAAAGCCTCATCGGTCTCTGGGAGGTCTTAAGCAAGTCTTCCTGGGACGGGAGAATTTATTTTCCTGGAGCTGTGGTTACAGAGCCGCTCAGGCTGAGAGGGTATAATTAAAGCCGCTTCTATACCTGGTGTCGGCCAGAGCTGGGCTTCCAGTGGAACGGAGAAGTGAATTCTGTAGAGAGGTAGAATAGGAACTGGCTAAAATGTGTGAGGCATTAAATCCATTTTAAAGAGTTGTTAGAAGCCACCATAATGAAAAATGATGATTGATCACTTCTGATCTAACAATCAGCTCAGATTTGCAAATAACAAGCACACATTTTGAAAATAATTATAAATATCAATGTACTGGGTGTACAATGTATAGGGGTGTCATATTCCTTTGCAATCTAATTTTTTGTGATTGTGTACATGGCTTATAAACAACAATGTCCAGTACTCCATTTACAAGGTCCATAGCATAATCTGTCTATTACTGAGAGTATTAAAATCACATCAAGTGATACCTTTATTTAGAACATTCTTCTATATGGTTTTCTACATTTTGAATTATTTTACTTATAAAGCTACGCTTATATCATATAGCAGTCTCCAAAGAGACAGGAGTGAATGAAATCAAGGAAAAGGTAAAAATTTCATTGCTCAAAATAAAACCTGGAAGTAACTGAACAAATTAAATTCTAACAATGATTTTTTCTGCAACAGGAGAAGACAATCTCTCCCCTTCACATTGGCTAGATGTGTGATCCTAGGATAAAAGTGTACAGAGTTGGGGCTGTTTAGATTTGTACTAAATATACATACATTATTTCCCATCTTTCTAAAAACACACTAATAAAATGTCTTTATTCTGTTGTAATGATAGTTCCTTATTTCTTTACCTCATTTGTCCAACAAATATCTTAAAAAACAAGACTCTACAACCGTCTTTCTTCTGTTATTTATGTTCTCACCGTACGGACGTATCCACTTGTTTGTCTGATGTGATCGACATACATTGTATGCCAAACTTTATAGGCGATGTCGGGTATAACTAAAGTATAGAACTTTCTCAGTGGGGTTTTATCCTACCTGATATTGTAACTTCTTCTTTGTCAAAAAAAAGAAAACCAATGCTCAAGCATTCAGAAATCATTTTTACGAGCCTAACTCTTACATGTATAGTCTTCATTTTAATCTCAATCAAATTTCCAAATCTCTATTTCTAAGAATTAACACAGCCTTCTACAAGTGTGAAGGGTACCACAAGGTAAATTTTATTCAAACTTAATTTGTAATCTCACCAGGACTTTTCTTCCGTTAATTTTAAATAAATGTTCTACTGTTCTCGTACCGCAGACAGCCCTGGAGGGATCTTTGCTTCCCATTCTCCATCATCCTCAAAATACAAAAGTGATTAGATTCCTTGCTATGTTTTTAACTGTTTGGTCTCATTCTGTGTTATTTTATCTGAACTGTGATGGCAATCCTTCATATAATTTATAGCCTGGACCCAAACAGCCCTCCCATGCTCCTCTATTTCCCTATGCCTTTCACTTTTACAGTCTTGTGGATATTTAATCACTTCTCTCCTCTCACACCCTTAGAACATGTACCCCATCCTCACTTTTAGGTCCTGAGTGGGTTTCCTGTCTCGGTTCATAAATTGTCTCTGCCCCCCGACCTTTGCTAAAGGTCAAGAGTTTCCTGGGTAGGGCTGGCCCTCTGTTTGTGCACCAGATCCTTTTTCTGCCAGAAAGCACTGCTACAGAATCCTCTCTCATTTCTGCCATGCAGTCAGATTTTCCATCAGTGTAAAACCCTTCAGTAAATTCTACCTCCTTAAGAAAACAAATGGAAGATCCCCTCTCCACCCAAGTCCTCCCTAGCCACTTCCCTACTCTCCTTCTCCTCAAAATATCAGAGTTGTCTATGTTTGCCATCTCCAATTTATTTCCTTCCAGTCTTTGTTTAAGGTGATGATTTAGTTCATTGGATAATCATTATATACGTGAGAATTAAATGAAAGGAAAGGCTACTGAAAATTATTGCTGCTTCGTGTAAACCTGGACTGTCTCATGCAATTGATATGACACAAACTGGATCATTTTTGAAACCTACTTCAGTGATACTAAATCCCCATCACTCCCCCGACTGCTCTTGTCCAAGTCCATGGAAACCTTATTGTGCTAAGTAAGTGATTCATTCTCAGCTGCCTTCTTCCTGGACCTTCAGCAGCATTCGGTACCCTCTCTTTTCCCAGAAACGTTTTCTTCTCTTGGCCCCCAGGAGCCCAGACCAGTAGGTTTCCCTCCTCACTGCACGGGCATTCCCTCACTCCCTGGCTGCTCCTCATCTCCTGACCACTTTCATCTTGGAGCACACCGAGGCGCAGTCTCTGAACCTACTCTATTTCTGTCCTCCTTTGCTCCCCTGGCGATCGCTTCTGGTCCCATGGCTTTCAATGACACAGTCAAGTTAGTTAATCATAAATTCACTTTTTAATTCATTTGAGACAGAGAGAGAGAGAGAGGGAGGGAGAGAGATTTGTTGTTCCACTTACTTATGCATTCAGTGGTCACTTCTTGTATTTGCCCTGGCTAGAGATCGAACCCCCTACCTTGGTGTACCGAGATGATGCTCTAATGAACTGAGCTACCTGGCCAAGGCAATGAATCCTGAATTCAAATCTTCAGCTTATCCTTCTTTTCTGAAGTCCAGACTATTTAATCAAGCTGCTTAGCCAACATCTCAACCTGACATATAAACCGTAATGGAGCCCAAACTGGTTTCTGATCTTTGGACCCCAAATCTGCTCACACTGTAGACTTCTCAGTTTTAGTTCCTAACTATTCCATCCTTCCAATTGCTCAGGCCAAATCGTACATTTGTCTGTGACATCACTCTTTCTTATATGCCCTATTTTCACCCATTCCATCCCTAAACTCAATTTTTTCCTTAATTTATTTTTTAACCATTGTACTTACAACATTCTAATGTATCTCTTTTTTATCATTATTTTATTATCATTTGTTATACTTACCAGTACATATTATGTACTTATAGGTTTTATTATATTAATTATTATTGTATAATTAATCTCTTTTAAGGTTATATGCTAGCTCCACCAATATGTGAGATCTCTGAGGATATTTTTCACCCTCACTCTATTGTTTTGTTCTTCCTTCTATTCCCAGGGTCTAGAACACTCCCTGACATACAGTTAACAATAGATAATTATAAAAAAAAATGAGTAGATGGATGAATAAAATCATTCTCCATCATTATTCTTCCTAAAACTTAATTTATCCTTTTTCTCATACAATAAATTATTTTAAATCAACAATCTGATCAAATGTCCCTCCTACTAGCAACTAAGAATAAGGTCCAGACTCTTTAGCCTGGAAAAAGAAGAACTTTTTAAATATGTAAGTACCCACTTAATTTTCCAGTCTTCCCTCTGTTTCTATACTCAGCACACACACGTTTTTACACAACTGTCCACAAACATCTCTGTTCTTTATCAGGCTTTTGCTCATGTTTGTTTGTTTGTTTGTTTCTGTATAATGACTTACTTCCATTTTTTCTTGGCGTCAGACAATGTCTCCACATTTCCTTATGTTTCCTCTAACCAAGTGTTTTTTTAGAAATAGTCTCAACTTCTCTTTTCCCACGGTAATGATTTTGCATCCGTTATGTAACATATGTGACAGCGTCCTTTGAATCAGCATCATTTATAGATGTGCTTGTCTCTGCATTAGATTGCACAGATCTATTATTAAGTTTAATTGCCTTCACCTTCATTCTAAATCTCCCACTTTGCCAACTGTATTGTTTCATTAAAAAAAAAAAAACCTTTAGAAACATCTGTGACATGCAAATACATCAAGATCTGAGATAAGAAGGCCGATAAAAGACACCTTTAAAATTGTTTCTGGTGTGCTCCAGATTTAACTAACACTCATTCAAAGCTCTTTTTTTTTTTTCAAGTTTCAATGATACTAAATTGCAGGTTATGCTGCATAAAGCTCGAATACTCTTACATTTTTATGTCAGGAGAATGTTTCCCATAACTAATTTAAACAGGACAGTATTTTCAAATCTAAGTTACAAAAAAAGGACCTAGATTTTTTTCTTATTTAAACGTAAGTACTTGGGTCCACAAAATTATTTTGCAAATATTTTCCTATTGAAAGGGCCCCAAATCGATGGGGTCCCATGGTGTGATTTGCCACTTCTTGGGACAGAAGTCTGTCGGTGCTCCGAAGCTTTGCAGTAGCACCCGAAGAGGTGCCCGGCCCAGCTCAGATGCTGGAGGGCACTGATTTTTAGCTTTTCTCATCCCGTGGCACATGTGAACGAATTACTAAAATTCTGCAGCACATCTAAAAATATATTTTTACCAATCTGACCAAAAATGGTATAATTTTATTGGTTTTCAAAAAATAATAGTTAATGACCTACCCTTTTTGCTCCAAAGTGACTTTTTAAAAACTCAGGTGCCTATACTTGAATATAAGGATTTTTGTTACCAAGAAAGAACCAATCAGATGCAACCTTATTTTGTGATGTGACCAATAAGATGCAACGCTACTATATGACCTGTACACTTATGGTTCAAGACAGGGCATTCACGTTGGATGGCTATTGTTGTGCTGGCTGTTGTCATTTTCTCATTTGACAATCTAAGGGAAAAGAGGTCAGTGCCCCTGACTACATAGTCAGGTATTGCGTGTTTTAAAACTTCTTGCAGCACACCGGTTGAAAGCCGCTGCTTTAGAACATTCAGTCAGTATCTTCAGACGCATGTCCTGCACTTACAGTACCAGGCACAGCGGGGACTTCAACGTGGAGGACAGAAGCAGAGAGTGCTCCTGAGTAAGCACTCATAGGACACTTCTGCACACCGTATCGTCCACCATGGGCTCTTCCTGGAACACTGCTTGCCTTAGTCTTCTTGGGCTGTTACAACAAAATACCATAGATGAGTGGCTTAGACAACAGGTACCTATTTCTCAGTTCTGAAAGCTCAGAGTCCCAGATCAGGGTACCGGGGTGGTCAGGTTCTTAGTGAGGGCATGCAGGTGACTGTCTTCTTGCTGTCTCCTCACACAGCAGACAGAGGGAGCTCTCGTGCCTCTTCTTCCTCTTATAAGGGCACTAATGCCATTATGAGGGCTGCACCCACATGACTTCATCTAACCCTAATTACTTCCCAAAGGTCTCGTCTCCAGATACAGTCACATTTGGGGTCAGGGCTTCAACATATGAATTTTGGAGGAAAAATTCAGTCCCTAACACTTCCATTGCTTCTTCAGTCCAAATTTATGGTAGAACCCTTAAACCCTTAATACATAGAAAGTTACCTTTAATAGCGTATTAGGACTATCAGTGACCGAAAAGACATGGATCAGCATAAAAGTTAATATCCTAGGTTCTAAGTTTGGTTCTAACACTTCTCTCTGAGCTTTATAAAGCAGGTGGTTCACCTTCTGGACCTCTGCTTCCCTGCATGCAGAATGAGAGTTAGGCTGGATAAGCCTGAGACTTCCGCTCAGCTCTGAAATACCAAGATTTTCTGATAAAGAGAACCTTCCTTCTTTTATTGAAATCTAACACCTGGATTAGTCTATCATTAGAAACTCTGCAGTCTTATAATTTATGGCTTTGACATTGAACATCTTTGCGTAAGATATATATACATATATATGACAAATTTTCCATATATTTCCATATATATTTCCAAATTTTTATATATATATATATATATATATATATATATATATATATATATATGACAAATTTTCAGCTCCCCTCCAGTAGAAAGTTAGCAGAGGGCCAAACATTTACTGGTTTGCCTCTTAAACTTTCTTTGTGAAATGTGCCCCATTTTATTCTGAGTACTTAGTGAAAGTCAGATTTCAGCAGCTAAGCCATCCTCTTGAGCTCACAGAGCCTCAGCGGCTTCTCGTTTACGAATCTGTGATGGCATGTGCACTTGACCTATGTTTATCTCCATGAGATTCAGCTCAGTCTCAATCTGGGCTGCCGAGCCACCCCTGCCCCCCGGAGCCCGCAGCTGCATCTACTCACAGTCTCTCCCGCTGATAAGGAAACCTCCCTGGGCCCTTTTGTCCGGGGGTACCATTCAGATGTTCTCAGTGGCCCCACCCCATGGAGCCTGGTCACAGGTACATTTTGATGGGGAGAGAATGGATGTAACTTTCTGAACACTTCAGGGTGAAAAAAAGTCCTTGAGTGCTGGAACATGCCAGAATGTATAACATTTATAAAGAATAATACACCTAATTCCTTACTGATACTGGAAAGTGTATGATGTCATAAAGTAATCAAAATTACATGGTACCATCGCAGACACACATTTTTATGAAATGAGGGGGTTGGGAGGCTGGGGAGCATTAACCAGCTTCTACATCAGTCTTGATTCTATCTGACCATCGTATTAACTGCTGAGCTTCCCTTAACTTGCTCAGGAATGCACAAAATGTTTTATTCTTGCATTTCCAAATAAACAGGTTTTTATTACAAAGCATAAAAATATGTCAAAATCTGTAGTAAGCATATAATGCATAAATGGTTTTGACTGTGGGTTTTTACACATTTAGGATAAAAAAATATTGATATCTTCAGCCACCAGACCAGCCAGGCCTACAGTGACACATATCGGAAGGTCGATTGCAATTGTTTGAGATTTGGAAAACCTTAGAACAGAGCGGTGCAGTTGGGACATGACCATGACCGTCACAGTGTTATTTTTGTCTCAGTGACAGCGCTGGGGTGGAAGAGGGTGGCACTATGGTGTGACCAGAGCACAAACTCCCCCCTTCCCACCTCTCCCCACTCTATAACACAAGTGACCTACCTCCTGACTCAGGAGCCAGAGATGGGCATTAGGCAGGCTGTGTGGCTATGTGAGGCACGTTAGTTGAGACTTCTCAGTGGAGAAGGGATGTATTTCTACACTCCTGTCCTTAAATGTTATTGTTAATTAATTGCATGATAGGGTCATTTAGTTCAAGTTCAAGGAGCAGTTTCGAAGAGTCCAAACAACATGAAGTTTAGCTCGTGACATCTCAAAACAGCTTACTGTGGCCTCCCTTTAGTTTGACACTGTTTTCCATTCAAATTCACATGTGGAGAAAGACATTAACATGTCTGTGGTTTTTCTGAATGGAAATACAACTAGGGAGTGATCTCAGTGATGGAAGAAACTACTCTACATTCTGGAAAAGTCATAAAAACCAGTTTTCCTTGTTTTTTTCCTCTAGTAAAGAAAGGAGGGGCAGTCAAAATTTTCAAAAGCGGTAACAAAAAGTCTTTTCAACCTTAGTAAATTTTAAAATTATCCTTTTCCTCCATAAAATACCTCTGTAAAGGTGGCTAAGCCATATACCTCTGAAATTTTTTTAAAAAGTCTAAGATTTCTTTTTTGGAAGCCTCTGGTGAATTCCCCAGTATTAAACCATGCTTCACATGACTTTCAAAGCTCTTCTAGAAGCAATTCTTGATGAGTAATACTTCCCAAGAAAAGTAAATGTATTTCTTAATAATTCCTTAGTGTAATTATTCATTTTGAGGCATTCGGGGGTGGGACGAGGAAGGATAAGTTACCACAAAAGGGAGTGACTGGAGTGTCTTGCTTTGGCACCTCATTGCACTCAGCGTTTCTGATTATCACCACTTAGAGTATCCAGTAGGAAAAGTATAGACCAAGTCTGGGTGTGTGTGTGTGTGTGTGTGTGTGTGTGTGTGTGTGTGTGTGTTGCTCAATGACTAGAGATGATAGTAAAAAGGTTTTAGATAAATCGGTGGCTGGGGGCCAGGTGGAATGGAATAATAGGTTGCTACAGAAGCCATCCCAGAAGCGCCAGCCAGAGGTGCGAGGAAAGACAAATACATATTCATACGTTGTTCAAAGTGTCTTTCTCAGGGAGCATTCACAAAAATTGTTTTCCCCAGTAGGGATTTTAGAGTGCCTTGACTTATAGCAAAGGGGATAGTCATTTAGTTTGGGGCAGCTGTTCGTTCTTTGGGAAAATGTTTGAATCCCCAGGAGAAGTTAAAACTGAAATTTTTATTTACATTATCGAGATAAAGCTTTTATTTTGCAAATAATCCACAATCTATAGCATTATTATACTACTACCCATTATGTCATGTAAGGATCAAAAATGTAGATTCCCTTTAATTATTATTGTTCGCCATTTGGAAATGAGGCCCATTTTTCTTTAATCATGAAGCACATTTCACGTTGATTTATTAGAGAGAAAACTCCTCCTGGAATCTTGAAACGCTTTAATGGTTATGTTTCTAGTAGAAAACGGAGCTTCTACATGCCTGGCTGCTAACTATCCCCAGAAACTTGGAAAAGTAGTAAGAAAAAGTCTGTCAGAAAGGAATATTTTGTAGATTGCCAGCCAACTTAAGAGTAATGCCAAAAGAGATAATTTTGCTATTTTTTTCCTTTGAAGATTGAAGAACTCAAAATGTAGTGACTAAAGACTTCTGCCTTGAACTTTATTTTAGCTTTTAATCACCTTGTCTTACCTCGTATTTAATACATTTTGTCACAATGCAATACTCTGGATAGCTACATAACCTTGCATTTTTAATATTCCAGACAAAATGGAGAAGGGAAAATGCCTCCAAGCTACACAGTCTTTGCTTTTGTTGGATGTAGTGCAACTGGCAAGCCATCCAAATGACTCATATTTGGAGTGCTGAAACACTGAAAATCTGTCTTGTATTCTCTCATTATCTCCCCTTCCTTCTCTTTCTGTCCCTTCTTCCGAGGTCCTTCATCCTCACAAGTTATTTATACCGAAAAATACATCTCGATGTATGAGTAAATGCACAGATGCCCGGCAACCGTCAAGGGGCGGGTCTGTGGGAATAATAAGCATAGAAACCATAGAGGAGTTACACTCGTAAGATTATTACATTGTCCTTCACAGCTTTTGTTGTCAGGTTGCTTTGATGAAGTCTTAAATTTCTTACTCTGTTTATGATTCTTTTGAAAACAATTCTTTGGTCTCTAAGTATGAACTCGGGCTTACCAAGTTATTTTTGTATAAAGTGGAAGAAAGTTGTTAACACTCAAATGAGTTTTGATAAAATGTTATGGTTAAACTTTTATTCTTTCCTTAATTGATCTGCTAATTCCACTCCATTTAATTACTACTGTATTACTATTATGTCCACTCCAAGCCTGGGATTGTCAGTTCTCCCAAACTGACCTACAGTCAATTCAACCGTAGCAAATCTTCATGTTTTTATGTTTTTAATTTCATACAAATCCAAGATTCATTCCTTGTAACAAAATGCTAATTGCAACTCCAGTTACAGAAAAGCTTTCAAAGTCCATTCTGACTCTGGTAGAATTTATTTTTGGAGTCTCAATCTGCCTATCAAATCAGTTAAGTATTTATTTTCTTCCATTAGTCTTATAATGTACTGAAGTTCAGAAGGTTTAAACTAAAATTTTAAGCATTTGTCTTTAGATTTGTAATACTGGTTGACTTTTTCTAGGTGAGAAGCAAAGTAAACCCTGAAACGCTTTAGAATCATGACTAAGGAGTTGATACAGTGGGAATTACTTAACCTTCTCAATAAATAGCAATTCTAGACCCAGATTAATAAAATCTGAGATCAATGAAAAGCCATTTTTTATTTTGTTTTCCACATCTAACTCAACAAACATTTATCAAGCGCCTATATTCTAGACTCTCTGCTAAAAATAAAGGAATTTAAGACCTTTGCTAGATTAAGAAAACACGTAAAAATAGAGTGTCGCCAGTGGAATAGGATCATGGAGAAACTCTAAATTGCAATGTGTTCCTGGTGAGAGAAGGAATGAAAATATCATCAAATTCTAAGGCATCTCATGGTAAGGGAGTGTTAATGAAAGATGAATAATGGAACACATTTTTATAACCATGTTCTTCTGGAAAGGAAGACTTGCTAGGTAGAAGAAAATTGGTATAAATTCAGAGAGCTGTGATGTTAACATGATTTTATATTGTTTTCTTTCTTACCATCTACAAAGAAAAACATCTGGAGGACTATACATTAAACTATTAATAGTAGGTGCCCTTGATGATGAGATAATTGTAGTAGCATTATCAATATTTTTAATGGAAAATGTGCATAATTATCAATAGAAAAATATACCATTATATTTTAATGCTGCTTTATATTATATTTTTTAAAATATAATTGGGCCCTAGCCAGGTAGCTCAGTTGGTTGGAGCATTGTCCCATGCACCAAAAGGCTGCAGGTTCTATTCCCAGTCGGAGCACCTACTTCGGTTGTGTGTTCTATCACCACCAGTCAAGGAGAGTACGGGAGGCAACCTATTGATGTTTCTCACATCGATGCTTCTCTCTCTCTCATCAGTGTTTCTTTCTCCACTTCCCTTCCCCATGTCCTCAAATCAATAAACATATCCTTGGATGAGGATTTAAAAAAATGTAAGTAGTAGCATGTAAATGAAGTGGGAGCTTTTTTGTAAGCCAAATTTTAATCAAAACAACGTTGTCTATTTTGTAAAAATTGCATTATGTCAAAATGTTAGATGTTCATGGAAACCGAACAGAAAACTGTATCCATTTAACTTGCTGGGAGGCAGGTAGTTCTCTGTACCTGGAAAAATACTTGACTATAAACCTGAACTCAGGCTGCCACTTGACTGCACTCTCCTCATTTGAAAAACAAATGTATGTCATTAAGTTTTAACTTTTATCACTGATCTAAAACTACTCAAAATGAAGAGAAGAAACTCTAGAATGTGCTGGTGGAAACCCTATAGAAACTCCCCCCCACACACACACACAACAAGATGTCCACATTCTAATCCCCAGAATCTATGAAAATGATATGTAACATGGCCAAAGAGAATGAAGGTCAAGGATGAAATTAAGATGGCTAATCAGCTGACCTTGAGATGGGAACATGATGCTGGATTATTGCTGCAGGGTCCAATTTTATCATGAGTCCTTAAAAGCGGAAGAAGAGGCAACAGTGTGGATGAGAGATGGCCACACAAGCAGCAGAGGGGTTGTGTCAAGCACATAAACTTATCCCTGAGTTTGCATACGTGTTTCAGTGGGATCGCACCATCTGTTTGCTGATGGGTGCCCATGACTTAGGTTCTACCCTCCCCACAGAGACTAGGGAAAAGGCTCTGTTTTCCTTGATGATGACATTTAATGGGCTGATTTCCAGGTCTTTGAGAAAGACATTCCTAGGTTATACAAGGGTCAAGAGCCATTAAAAATAGTTAAGAGCAAAGAAAGAAGTTTTAATCTTTGTGAAAAGGTAATGCCTGGATTTAGGATTTCCTACAGTTTGGTCAACCTGAGGGAAACACAGTGGCCATCCGTGGTCAATGGCCGGTAGATACCCCAGATTCTCTGCGGCAGACGGAGTTCGAGTGCTGCCCCCTGATGGGTAGTCGAGTAGAACTCAGTGCCTCTACTTCCCAGCGACATACCTTTTGGCATCCTAAACATGAAGGTTGAATGAAAAAGAAAACGAGAGTTCTGTGTTTCCAAATTGTCCAAGATATCATTTCAGAATAGTAGAAGTGCTGGCAATCTCACAGAGAGGAACTGTGTGCACACAGACCCCTCTGCATATGAAATAACGTTTTAATTCATCTATGAAACAATGTGCTCGGGTAAGAAAAACAGGTGAGACAAAATGCAGAGTAATCACAAACCTCCAACTTCCCACAATGATCTCAAACCTGGTAAAGTTACTGTTGTTTTTTTTTTAATCTGAAATACGTCATATGACTCATATAAGAGAAGGCATTATTTTAAAAGATGCCTATGCTGGTAGAATTCTCTGGTATTTTATTTGGCATGTGGAGATGAGAGTAAAGACTCCAATTCTTGAGTTATGTGAAAATAGGAGAGCAAAGTACTACAGAAATTGAATTTCAGTGCCATAAATCCAAGGTCAGAGTCCTACCTATATCTGATACTATTCTGTGAAATTGGGCAAATGAATTAAATCCACTGTTTCTCATTTTTTATCTGTAAAATGGAGACAATTTTGACTCCAATTGCTCACTTTGCTTCATTGCCAGTGAACTCCTTGCAGAAACGCAAGTATTTTGGACTTGCTTCCACCTCAGTACCTTTGTATGGGCTCTTCTCTCTGGAACATTTTTCCCCAGAGATCCACATGCTCACTCTCTTAGTTCCTGAATGTCTTTATTATCCTCACGCCAAAGGGGCACGTTTTGGGGTGGTCTATTCTGCTTCCCTTCAACCATCTAACATACAGTGTGTTTTAGGTATTGATTTTGTTAATTTTCTGTTTCTTCCCACTAGAATATAGTTTTCCTGTTGAAAGGATTTTTTGTTAATTTGTTCTCTGTAGTATCCCAAGTACTTGGAAAAGTGCCCAATAATTATAGGTGCTCATCCAATAATTGCCAAATGAACACATCCTTCAAGAGTTACGCTTATCACTAATTGGTCTCTCAGAAACCAGACATCCAGGGCTTGGGAATGTTGTTCTGTCTGAGTCCATTTTTATTTTTATTTTTATGTTGCAAGATCAGTTGGAATAAATTAATAGTTTAACCGGAAAGGAGATTTGTCTGAAACTAACAGAAAATCACTACAGTTCTTGCAAACATGCCGTGCCCACTTGGCTGAATCTTCATTCTGAACATTGCATCCGTTACCCATGCTCATACCGTTTTCGCTGTCTGTCCATTGCTAAGAGACAGTTCAATGTCAGACACTGGAGCGTATCTATTACTGTGTGTCATTACATTTCCTGAGATCCTTCTATTTCAAACTAATGGCAATTCCATCAACATACTCAGAGATGATGGGGCTCCATCAAGTACAATTATGACCTGCAGCAGTAGTTACACAAAAAGATGAAGTATTAATGTACGTAATACAATATTCAATGCAATCAATGCATTATTTATTGGACATCAATACTAGGAGGAAACCAGTAGCTCGAACACCGTGTTGACGCTAACAACTAAAGACAGCATTCTAGATAAATGGCTCAAGAATCACCAACTGATGTCCTCAGCCCAAATACACACAGGTCTTCTTACCCTCATGCCTTCTCCGTTATTTTTCTTTGCTTCTGCTCCACGCTAAACTTGTCCAGGTGGACAGAAGGGGAGACAGTGAACAGTCATTTCAGCTCTTGGCATTTTATCTTTTATTTCCTCTTTAATCCATTTGCATAGTCTGGCCCAAGATAAAAATTTGCATATTTCTCAGGCGCTGCTCCTACTTCATTTTTCTTTCATTCCAACCAGGATTTTTGAAGGTGTGTAGCAGAGGAGAGATTTAATTCTGCAGCAAGAAACAAGGTATGCTGACTTATTGTTAAGGGAAGACTGAGGAAGCCAACCAGGTAGAAGGGGAAGTTGAGATCCTCTTAAGGAAAGGGACTGAAATGAACCTTTGACCACAATCCAGGGCTCCAGTACCTCCGAACCAAGGTCAGGGAAGAGTATGACTGCAGCTGGGGGCAATATTTTTTTCAGAAAATAATACTAGGTTCACATGAACACATGAAAAAAGTAAATAATCAAGTTCTTAAGTATTTTCACCATAAAGTATGGTGATGCAGTACTGGCAGATTTTTACCTCTACCTTCCTAGAGTATTCTGGGTGTGCCTGAGAATTAAAAGAACGTAAGCCAGACCAACAGAAGAGTATACAAACTTGTGTGTGTTTCACCTAACGCCGGAGCCCTCGTGGGAAATGAAGACCTAAAGAGGGGCAAACCCTAAATGTTTACACTAGGTTGAACAAAGAGGGACAATTGTCAGAAAGGCAATGTTTGTTTCTATCTGAAGAGGCATTTAATATAAATATACCAGGAGGCTAAAGGAAGATAAAACTTATACTAACCGGGTCTCCCTTCCCCTTAGTATAGGAGGGCATCTTCACATGGGATATTTTATCTCCTGTTTCAGGAAGAAAAAGTGAGATTAGAAGGACCTTCTCACATCTGCTGTTTGTAAGCAACTTTAGAGGCATCCTTATGCCAACTGACACTTTTGGGGGGCAGCATATTTTGCCACCCCTCAGCAACAATAATATTAATATATAAAATTTTTAAATCGGGAGTTATCACCTGCCTTCTATGTCCATATAAAATCTTATCAATGCGTACTCTTCATATGTTTTATTTGAATCTGTAGATTCCACATGCCCTAACAACTACAACAGCAAGAAGTTTTTAAGTCCTTGAATGAATTTAAGTATACATTAAGCATCAACTAATTTAATTTTAAAGCAAAATTAACTAAACAGAATACTCTTACAACAGAGTATAATAAACAAGAACAAAATATACCTGTTTTCAGGTATATCATGATGTTAAATTAAAGGCAGATTATATATTTTTAAAAGTCTGTAGAAGAGTTGATTCTAAAGCCGCCATTTTCAAATGTAGAAGAGCTAGATTTCTTCCCTGATTAAATCCTGTATTAAGCCCTCATCTAAGAAACACGTGAAAGCTGAGCTGCTCTAAGACAAGCATCTTCATCAGAAACATTGATATGTAAATTTGAAATCTCAAGGCCTGATAGAACACCAGTTCAAAGCCAGGGTTCCAAGCCAGTCTTCTTTTCACTTGATGAAAGAGCCAGTATTCTTTTGAAGCCACCGTAAGACTGTGAGGATATCAGATAGTCTTCAGGAGTATGTGCCTACGGAGTTGTATAAAGTCGGTAGCCTTTTGCCCTTTGCTTTTGAGTGTGAGAGCCTTCCACCTGCTACAGGAAGCCCTTCTCAAGTGTCAGGTGTCACTTAAGAGGGAGGACAAGTCCTTTGTATAAACACATTCCAAAGCAACTAATTAGATTTGTGCCTGATCCTTGAGCATACTTTCTGGAAGCTGTACTTCAGAAGTATGTCCTCATTTTTTGTTGATATTTTCCCATTTCTTGTTCCTGAAAATTTTGACATTTTAAGTCAAAGTGTTTACTAGTTGTCTGAAGCTAGATATGCCAGAAGAAAAAAATGAGGCACCTCTAAGTTAACTGTAAACCACAGGCAGAAAATAGTGAAAGGAACAGATTACACAAACCCAAAATATGCATCTTTGGCAACAGGATTTTTTTTGAGCTGGTTATTTTAAGAAAGAGCAGGCATAGGATAAGCTCTGAAAACTGAGTAGAAGTTACCTTTTTGTAAGAAACATTTGTATTTATAAAGGAAATCTCCATTTGTAAGGATGTCTGAGTTCAAAATAGTGTTCCTATAATGGTAAAGTGTTCAGAAGGTTCTGTTTTTTAATGTCAAATTTGAAATGACATCAACTAAAATATAGTATAAGCCCTGTGATGGTATATAAACACTTTATCTCGGCAACCTAATTTTAATATTGATCTTTGTTTAGAATATAAATTTTTCTTTGTAATAGCACATGGCAGGGAGGGGGTGTGTAAAGAATGCACATGAACAGTGATTTAACGTGCTGCTCAGTGATCTGTTGTGATCTTAGGATTTTAAGAATTATTGCCATTTCTCAAGCCAAATTATAATGTCTGCCAGAAAAAAAAAATTAAAGCTCATTTCCTCCAAGATCCTTTCAACCTTTGATCCTAGACCTGAGATTGCCATTTTTTAAAAAATAGCTTTGTAAAAGAAATTTTATTTATTGATTTGAGAAAGAAAGTGAGAGATTGATTTGTTGTTCTACTTATTCATGTATTCATTGGTTGATTCTTGTATGTGCCCTGAATGGCACCCACGACCTTGGTGTATTGAGACAATGCTCTGACCAGCACTGCTACCCACCCGCCTGGGTGGGCCTGTGCTTTCATCCTTCTTGAGACAGAAACACAACGTCCTAGAAGGTAGTTGATCATTTTGATTTTTTTTTTTCATATTCTTCTCCTTTTGAACCAAAATTTTACCCTATTTTTCTTCTTTAGCAAGAAAAAAATCCATCAAAATCCCCTTATCCTGGTAGTTGTTCCGATATTTGGATAACCATTCAGATACCCACCAAAGTCTCTGGCTATCACTCTGTGAGATATATCACCCCCCTCTGTTTATCTTCAGTGCTTTAATGTTTTCTTTAATTCTGGGGTTCAGGATTCAGTGTCTGGGGAAAGCAGACAGTGCCACTTTGGCTCGTGGAGAGCTTTGAGCTGAAGACCATGCAGACCTAGCAGACTCAGGAATAGGATTCATCTCTGTCTGCACCAGGACAAGCTGGTACCGCAGAAGGCTTCTGATCAGAAAGACTTACCTGCATGGCCTGGGAAACATTTTTTCACCAAACATTGG
>PVIA01015201.1:0-23716 GCA_004024845.1 Tonatia bakeri
GCCTCTTCGGGGGAGCACAGTGATTCCACCCAACCAACTCCTCCAGCCCCCACGAGGCCCCTTGTCACCCTGCAGGACCCTGACCGAGTAAGCGGCCCTGACAGCCCCGCAGGTGGCCTGGAGCCCTGCAGAGTCTTCAGTCCAGGCCAGGCTCTGCCTCCTCCGCCACAGGGACTATTTCAAGGTCGCTGCTCCAAGTAGAAAAAGGGAACTCTTCTCCAAGTGGGGAAGTACAAATGTTTTCTGCTCTTCCTCCACTGGTCAGCACTATGCCTGAGACTCAACTCAAATAGAGAGGCCCAGTCTGGAAGCTAAGAAGCTGTTGCAAACTGGGCGGCAAGTGGTTTGGAAAGCAGGGGACCGGAGTGGGGCCAGTCAGACCACAGGAACCTCGGCTCTTAGAGCCCCCTTTCCCCTCAAGGTTAGAGAGTGCCACCCCCCCCGCCGCCCGCCACCTCCCAGGCCCCGCACCACACAGCACCACACAGCCGGAGTTTAAACAGCAGCTGCAGAGAAGGGAGGCGGAAACACTTCCGCTGAAGAGCCGTTTGGGAGGCAGCTCTTCTTGCAGATCCTACAACCCCCAGCTCGATAAGCGGCGAGAGGTTCAAATCCCAGCCCCACCACTCAGCAAGGCAGGCCCCTTCACCTCTGTGCCTGTCTTATCGCCTGGAAAATGGGCATGCTGTCGCATCTGCCTCCACAGGGATGTTTTACGCCGGCCGGGCCCATGGTACCAGGCAGCACTTCAGACTATTCCTGTCACCTTTAAGCAACATGAGGTGCCCCTTCCTTGGAGACTACCATTCAGACACGTGAAGACTAGGGGAAAGGAAACAGTTGGATGTGGAAATCTATTCCACTTGAAAACATTTACTCTGCCACACCGGCTTGCTTGCAAGGACCAGACCCCACTGAAAGGGCCCTCAGTCAAGCAAAAGCCAAATCCGATCACTTTGGGAACCAAAGCCTTTCTGATGTTCGAGCTGGATTTTGGGTCAGTGGAGACGGGGTGAGAGCGAGGAGGAAGGAGAACTGGAGCCTCGGGGATGGGTTAACGAAGACATGGGGGTGTCCTGGATGCTGGCGGAATGAGGACTTCGGCCTGAAAAACCTCCGTGTCTCACCTGGCTGTCATGCTGTGTTCTGCTGTCAGCAGAGAAAAGCTCAACATGGAAGGAATGAGAACAGTTGCAGAATCACGTAACCCGATGCAGTGACGGGGGTCAGGCCGCCATCTGCCTTCCACAACCTGTGTTTAAAAGGAAAAGGCTGGCCCGCTGGGCCCTGGGGCCCCTGCCAGCTCCACATTCCGTGATCCCCGAACAAATGGGCTTCACAAAAGCTTTTCAGTCCCACGGAGCACACAAAGGTGGCTCTTGTCTGCAGCCACAATGAGAATTCTTGTCACTACCCCCCAGCACTGGTGGCCCCTCTGTCTCCGACTGCCTGTCTCCTGCTTAGCTTCACCCAGATTCGAGGCCCCATCCAGCCCCAGGCTTCAGTGTAAAGCCACTCACCAAGTGACAAGAGGGGACCACATGGCCAGCTGTGGGCGGTACGCAGAGCCCACAAGCCCACCCACAAGGCCCATGTAGAGTCAGGACCCCCGCAGAAGCCCTGTGCCGGGTCCCCAAGCTCCAGGGTAGTTTATAGTCATTTATCTGTCCACCAGACATAAGACATTGCCACCACCACTCACTGAGCTGTCCCAGGGGTTCAGATACCGAGCCCCGGCACCGGGCCTCATTACGGGAGGACGGTTTCTGCTGAGCTAGTGCTTCTGACACAAAGCCGCTCTCTGCTGACCCCAGTCACAGAAATGCAAGCAGCCACAGGAAGCTATTTTCGGCTATCTTAGAGCTTGAAAATGGATTTTAAATTGTTGAACTCTGCTTTCCAAAGAGCCATTAACAGCTGCGTTTGGCCTCTCCTTATGCAAGTTACACGTGTGACTCAGTCCTGCCTTCACCCCCACAACTGGGTGAGACTCCAAAAACAATGTATCCGAAGGAGACCCGCTGCCACGTGGCTCGCCCCCCCCCCCCCCCCCGCCCCGCCGATCCAGAGCGCTAAGGACTTTCAAGGCGGAAATACAGAGCATCCCCACCCCCTACCCCGCCTTTCCAGGGCCCTTCCCCGCCTACCTGCTCAGGTCCTGCGTCTCTGGCGCCCCCTGCAGGAAGGAGAAACAGCCACGTGTTTTGTGCTTCACAGAGTATCTGTTCACAGAGTGTACTGGTGGCAGCGACCAAGAGGGAGAGGATGGATGAGCATCCTAAGCGAGGCACCAAGAGGACAGGGGTCCACCTGAGGGAATGCAGCGGGGACGCTCACCAAAGCGAAGGGCAGCATCTCAGACTGGGCGCCCTGTGTCTGGTATCAACCCGGGCAGGTGTCAGCGGGCCAGAGCGACTTTGGTGTTTTTTTAATGCGTTTGTCTATGACCCGGAGCTAACCAGCGTTTGGGGAAGCAGCTAAACCAGCGTTTGGGGGTTTGAGCCTGAGTACAGTGGACTGGCTAATACGGAAACCGACATTCAATCAACAAAGATGGTCCACGAAAGGTGACTTTGGCTCCAGGAGACATTTGGCAATGCCTGGGGACAGTTTCTGTTATGGCTGGCTGACGGCAAGGGACAGAGCCTCCTGGCATGTCGTGGGTGGAGGCCAGGTATGCTGCAATGCTGCGGGGCACAGGGCAGCCCCCACTCCGCAAAGATGGTCCAGCCCAACATCCCGGGGCCCAGCGCCAGGAATCCTGCCGCACCTGCCTGCACGGAGCCGTACCTGCGTGCGCTGAGCGTTGTGCGCGGGCGCCCTCCAGCGGCGGGTGTGAGTCACGAGCCTCAATCCCAAGGATCTGGGGTCTCAACCCTTTCCCCCCAGTCCGTGAAGCGCTCCGTGGACTAATTTAAGTGAAAATGTGCAGCATGGGGCTTCTTCCTTCATGATGAGACCCTGCCGTTCTCCAGCCGATTAATTTTATGAAAACAGCCTTGTGTGGCCAGAGCACACGGCTGGGAAGAGGGAGATGAAAATTTGTGAACTCTCTCTCTCGTGAGTCCACCAAGACCTGGAATGTGCATGAGCACTCCCTCTCTCTCTCTCCCCCCATCTCCTGCGACTCCTTTCAGCCCCCTCGCTCTCACTGCTCTGGGCATGTGAGGAGGTCAGGAAGGGTTTGACCTCTGTGGGAAGCTCCCGATCCACCCCCTTAGAATGCTGCAAAGATTTTATGTTCAAAGTGCGCCTTGAAAAATAACGACCATCACGAGTTATTCATCCCACCAGTAGCGTGACCACTGACATTTCAGGGGAAACGAAGGAACTGAGCCCATCTGCTACCTCAGCAGGTATAGATCGCCGCCTTCTCGAAGCTGCTTGTGTAGGAGGAAGATGGCAGTGCTAGGCTTAGTGCCAAAGCATCGACCTGTTTTTTCACGCTGCCTCCCTTGCTCAAACATCAGCTGAGCAGGAATCTGGCATTCTAAAGGCCAAGGCCCCCTGCTGGTGGGGATGTTCTGAGAACCATCAGCCTCGCCCCTTGGCACGGGGGCACCTACGTCTGGCTGTGCTGGAGGCAGGCAGCAAAGACACGTCGCCGGAGCTCCACAGACCGGAGGCAAACGGGAGAGAACTTGGATCATCATCTTAAAAGGTAATACAACCAACAGATAGTTTTGATGCTTGAAAAGTAAGCTCTGGGATTTGAAAGAAACAAAGTTTCTGAACAGATGCTATTAGATTTAGGATCTTGAGATGGAACATGCCACTTGGGGGCGCTAGTGGGTTGTAAGAAAAGCCGCGTGGGCCACGTTCTGGGCCCTGTGTCCATCCAGTTCTGTGAAGTAAGAATGAATGCAGGTCCCACTTCCAGGAAACGGAAGGGACACGATCATCTAGTCTCTTTAAATTCCAGTGGCATTAACCAAGATTCAGTCAACCGGTTCTAAATCCCCTTTGGCAAAGCAGC
Source organism: Tonatia bakeri (assembly GCA_004024845.1). Lineage (NCBI taxonomy): Eukaryota > Metazoa > Chordata > Mammalia > Chiroptera > Phyllostomidae > Tonatia > Tonatia bakeri. The sequence goes on from PVIA01015201.1 coordinate 3,977, forward strand.
CCGGCCAAATGCAATAAAAAGCGATATTGTGTTAAAAGATGCCCTGTGTATTTTTGTAGGAGAGACCGTTGCTTAAGATCAGCATTCCGGCGTGAAGTGAGAAAATAAGTGGGGACCAATTGCGTAACAGGAGCCATCTGACTGCGAGCTGGAAACTGAAGCCGCTAGGGTTCCACAGGGAAAACTTCACTGTGCTGGGGTGTTTGAAAACCCCGGCTTCCTCCTCAGGCTGTTTGCCTCACACAGGTCCTGCTTTGGCTGGGGGGTGCCTAGTAAGTGACAGGGAGGGCCGAGGTCCTCTAGCCACGGGTTGCGGAGGCTCCGCAGGAGGGGTCAGGAAGGCCTGAGATGAATGTTGCTTTCGGTAGAGGACACGGTGTCCCCAGAGCTTCCGGAACAAGACAGCCAATAGGAAAACGGACTGGAAGGGAGTTAAAGACCACAGGGTAGAGCCCAGCCCATCCACGGGGGCACTTCCCCCCCTGCCTCCCGCCCGCCCCATCACCCGACGCCCAACCCTGTGTGAATGCTGTGCTTCTCTCGTCCAGGCCGCAGTCTCACCGCTCAGCCTTTCTCCGGTGGCTCGGCTGCCCCGGCGTCTCATGTACGAACGCAGGCTTCGCTCCAGCGGCATGCAGACCCCCAGACGCGGAGGACAACTGGCCTCCCTTCACAACTCCCCTTGCCCAGCCAAGGGGCATTTCGGGTGCCCAGTTAATACTTTCAAATGTACCGAGTTCTCTAAAAAGAGACAAGCAGATGAAGAAACTTCCTTCCATTTTTTAAAGAGAGAAGGTGATTTCTGTCAGTGGGAAGGCCTGGGACAACAAAGAATTGCACGTTAAAAATTTAAAACACATCTAAATTATGCTCACAACCCTGAGAATTTTTTTTTTTCAGGCAAGCTACCACGCAGACAAGGTAACAATCTAAGAGCTGGGCTTCAGGAAAGCAACTCGGAGACAGGAGAGTAGGAAGCCGGGAAGATTCCTGGGCGAGGGGAACAGGGAAACTGAGACAAGAACGGGAACAAGGCCAAACCGCTGGTGAACTGCAAGACCTCCCTCCCCTGACCGAGGGCACTGGAGAGTGGATGCTTTACGCCTCTCCTCCCTGACCAGAGAGCCCTCATCCTCCCTGGCCATGAACCACAGGTGCCGGAGGGGCGAGGAGTGCTGACACAAATGGAGATTCAACATCGAACAAACAGGGCAAGCTGGGGAAGGGGCTGCAGCCTTCCCTGTCAGCCCCCTCCCCCTCCGCCCAAAAGAAACAGCAGGTGCTTGCTCCCCCAGGAATCCCCCTCCCAAATCCCACCTTCCCCAATGTAAACTGGCCTCTGAGAGCTCAAGGGAAGGTGGGTGTTGGGGTTTGAACCCACCACCTTCTCAGACTGCCAGCCTCTGATAGTAATAAAAGGGCAACTACAGTCCAGTCCCTGTCTCTGCTTTTCGTCAATGTGCAATGACCTCTGAGGTGGCCACCTCCAACACCGTCACCAGCACCCACAGGGGAAGAAGGTTAAGTTTCCACCATCCAGGGGCCCAGCTGGCAGGTGGTCCCTGCACAGCGGGCGTCCCCGGCGGCTTCCTGTGGCTACTGCAGCCAATTGTCACCATTTAGTGGGCTCAAACAACACCCCTATTATCTATCACCTGGTTCTGCAGGCTGGGGGTCCAACACGGGCCTCACTGAATCGGATCGGGGGTTGGCAGGGCTGGGCCCCTCTGCAGGTTCTGGGGGATGCGATCGCCTTCCCCAGCCCCTGAGTTCCGTGGCTCGGGTCCCTCTGTCCATCTCCACAGCCAGTGGCTCATGGCATCTTCCTGTCTCTCTCTCTGCTTCTGTGGCCACGTCCTCGTCTCTGATGCGTATAAGGACGCTTGTGATCACATGGGGCCCACCTGGGTGATCAGGGGTGATTTCTCCACCTCAAATACTTCCCTTCGAGCCCCTCTGCAGGATCTGTTCTGTTGTGTAAGGTGGCGTTTTCCCATGTCCTAGGGACCAGGGGTGTGGACTGGGGTGCACTGCTGCCTACCACAGATGTTGAAAGAACTGGGGGGATGGTAGTAAGGACCATCCATGTGAGGTCCCCTCTGGCCACAGAGCTGGGCAACTTTGGAAGCTGCCTGGGTCCTGAGGAGGGCTCCCGGATCTCCACGCTCTCCCCAGGAGAAAGCCGAGATTCCGGTGAGAATTATGGGTTGATTCCCCTGCCCCCTATCTTTCCCTTCCTGCTCCTGCCCCCCACGCCCCAGGAAAACTTGCTGTGCAGGCCTCTGGGTGGAGGACTTAATGCTTTTCACAGTAAGTTGATTCTGAGAGAAGAAAATAGAAGACTATGGTTTCCCGATTTCATTTTAAAATACATCATTATTTATAATGCAAAGAGGAGAAAGGCCCTAAGCACATGAGTGGGGTTGAGCAGTTGACTCCCGGCCACACCACATGCACAGTGGGCTCAAACCCACACACCGGCGTTGCGCTTCACTGGGAAAACTGGTAAGAGAAGGAGGGGGCACTGGTCCTTCTCCCTCTCACCGTCCATGGGAATAGACCCTGGGGAACAGACAGGTGTCTGGTGCAGGAGGCTTGTCAGAACTTCTCCAGGGCGAGCACCCACCTCCTCCGTTGTTCCCGGGGGCCCTGTGGACGGAGGTTCTCCCCTTCCAAAGCCCTGCCTTGTGCTGCCTGCAGTCTCGAAGGGGAGAGGGGGAGAGATTACAGATTGTTCTCCATGGCCGACCCAGACGTAACACCCTGGCTTCCTGATTCTGTTGGGATGTGTTTCTATTATTTGCTTATTTGTGCCTCCAGAAACAATTCTTTTTTGTTGTTTGGCTGAAAACAGCACGGCGAGGTCCCTGCATCAAATCCTAAGCATCAACCCCTGCGGTTCATGCACCTCTGTCCCTGGGGAGTTCGGTGACGTGCGTCTGCAGGAGCGCCAGGGCATTTCTCACCGACGGTTTCCTGTTGTTGAGGTGCTTTTGTTTAGTTGTAATTTTTTTTAACTCATTCAGTTTCTCAAGGGAAAAACAAACAGGCGCGTGACAATAATCACAGTCCTGGGGTGTCATCTGGGGACCTCTCGAACGTGCTTTCTGCAGGGGCTTGGCGCACCATCTGGAACCGTGCGCACAGACAATGGGCGATCTCTCACTTGTTCCCTGGGCTCCCACGTGCGCTGGCGGCCGTGTCTGCGGCACACACAGTGCGGAGGAAATTCCAGTCTCGAAAGAGCCTGCACCAAAATAGAAAATGAGCTTTATCAACGACAGGTCATGGACCTCTTTGAGCTCGGAAGTACAGGAATCCCAGGTTTGGTTTTTCATCTGCCAGAGAGCAAAGGCTGACCAATATAGGTTTGAATTCTCGTGAGCCGAAGTGTTCACGCCAATCCAAGTAGAAACTGTATTTGCTCAGATACTGAATTGAGACTTTGTAAAGCTTGGACAGACAGGGCGTGTACCCAGGTTTTTCAGCTTTATGGTTACTTAAATGCACATTGTCGTGATTTCAGCGTCCATTTTAAATGAAAGATGAGAAACCATATGCCCGAAAGCATTCAGGAACACACGGCGGTTTTTATGAATCGCCTTTTCTGCATCAGAATGCTCAGAACGCAGGAGCTGCAGCCAGCCTGGCCCCAGCAAACGGAGGTTTGCTGGCCCCTGCAATGGCACTAGCCATATGTGGCTGTTTAAATTTGCACCGGTTAGAATAAATGATGGTATAAAGTCAGTTTCTTGGCTGCTGGCCCCATTTCAGGTATCAGTAGCCACACGGCGCTGGAGGCTCTCCCGTGGACACACATCACGGAACGTTCCCTCCACTGACAGAGGCCCACGGGATAGTCCTCTGGGATGAGACGAGGCTGGCATTCACACCCAGCGAGCAGAAAGCCGACCCCTTCCAGGATGGACATTCAGGAATGTGAACCCCAGCTCTGTTTCCTTGGGCTTGAGAGCTTTCCGCAGTGCTTTTCCTGCAGTGAAAACACCCTTCCTAAACCCCACGCCTCCTCATGGAATTTCTCTGGGCCCTCAGGTCTTGTCCATTTCAGAAACCAGCTCACAAAGCCTACAGACCTGGGAAACCTGGAAAATGAGTCAGGAACGTGGAAAAAGACTGTGAAGCAACATTGTGTCCTGGGGCGATACGGCTTACTGTGGCCAGCTGACACTGCACTGGACCTCGTGTATTTTCTTCCTCTCGACTTTAAAAGGTCAGGTTCAAGTGCAGGTTCACGTGGACACCGAAGCAGGTAAACACAGAAAAGGCCAGCTGTTCGGAAATTCCCTTTACGGTCTGGTTACCCTTAGCACCAAGCCACTTCCTTCAATAGTCTCTCAAACTTTATCACTCAAATTTTGTCTCCTCGCCGCAGACTCTCCTCCAGACTGTTGATGCCTTAAATATGCTAAAAAGTAGAACTGGGGGTCAGCGTCCAGCTCAGATTTGGAGTCCGGGATCTGCCACTTATCCAGAGCCCGGACAGCCTTGAACAGCCCACTTCTCTCTGAGCAAGAACTTCTCGTGCCTAGCAAAGCGAGGGACGCTCCCAGGGACGCTGCTCCTCCAGGCTGCTATGAGGAAGTCCCCACGGGACGGTGCAGGTGGGACAGCACTGTGTGGACACAAGTGCGGGTGGCTGTTGCCACCAGTTACTTGGCATTACTGGCCGTGCGTGTGGCTCTGAAGGCCGCAGCTGCTGGAGTCACAGGAGGGAGACACTGAATCACTGATTCTTCTCACGTGTGGAAAGACCAATGGAAACTGGACTTGTCAGCTCCTTGTTCGCTCCAGGGCCCTGCGTGAGCACCTGCACCTTGTTTTAGAGACGCGGGAATCCACACTCCACGTCCAAATGCCGCCCACGGCCGTGAGTCTCAGCCAGTCAGGCCAAGGAACACAGTACACGGACGGTCCTTATGAGAAACAAACGTAACCTAATTTACATAACCCAGTTACTTAAGTCATCTATCTAGTCTGGGTGTTGTTTTCAGAACTCCAGTCTTTAGGAAGTCAAGAAATGTGAGCGTAGCCGAATAAACAAAACCACAGTATATGAGAAAGAGGGATGGGAAACCTCTATCCAAACAGAGTGTGGCCAGCACATAGAGGGAGGGGCAGCCTTCCTAGGGGGCACAGAGTGGGGAGAAAGCGATGCCGGCTGGGGGAACGTCTGATTTCATGGAGGAGGCGGCGCTGGCTGTAGCCTTCGAGGGATCATAAGAGACCCACTGTGCAGAAGCGGAAAAGGGCGTTCCCAGTGGAGCCAAGCAGGGGAGGGTGTGAGGAGAGGGTAGGCAGTCCGGGGAGTGTCGCAGGGGTGTGCATGAAGGGACGCGAGAGAGGGCAGGCTGGGAGGGAAGAGTGTGGGCCAGATCATGCGGCCTCGAATGGCACGCACAGAGTCAGACACGGACTCTGCTGTGTCAGGGTTTGGCAGATGAAGAAAGCAAACAATTAGAGGTTCAGGAAAGTCTGAGGAATTGATGAGAGCTTTTTTTTCTCTTTAATTGATGAGCCATGAAATTCCAGGTGAATATGGGAGGAAACGGGGCCATGGAAAGGCTGGTGTATCTGAGACCGAAGCTGCACAGCTGATGGTGGAACTGGACAGACGGACTGAAAGGAGGGCAGGCCGCTCAGACAGCAGGACATCTGACTCGGTGGTTTTGAAGGGAGAGCAGTTCTGAGCGGCGGTGGTCTGCGGCAGACTGTGAATTTGGTGGGTGAAGGGCAGAGGAGAAGGCCCTGCGACTGAGGAGGTGGCGGGGCTGAGGGGTCCCAGTGCTGGGTGGCTTGTCCACATGGCGGCTCTAAAGTGGCCCTAGATGACAACTTAAAGGAAGCCTATGAGCCCAGAGCCCAAACCATCAGTGCGTGAGGGGAACTGGTTGGCAGGTGACCAGTAGAGGGACAAATGGAGTCCCAGTTAAATGGCATGATCCTTAGAGACACAGGTTATTGCGTCATTGTCACAAGGAGCAGAGGATGCCTGGCCTGGAGAATCCTAACGCCACCCTCAAGATGTCTTGGACTGTGAAGGTGACTTGTGTGTTTATGGACCCTCCTACCTTTGAGGACGTTGATTCTGGTTGCACTGCCTTAACCCAGCCGTGGGCTTAGCTTCTTCTCTGGGTCCCACCTGGCAAAACATCACTCGCCTAGGGGTTCGAAGACAGAGCAGACGGTCCAGGGGATTCGGGGTTTCTTTGGAGGTGACGGAACACGTTTACAGTGAAGCCACACAAATGATTGCAAATTAAATCGTGGTCATCATTGAAACGTCCCCACCCCACCACCGGCCAGTCAGAGCTCCGCGACCTCCTGCTCTCACCCTCTCTCCGCCCCATCTAGTCTAAGACGTGGACTATTATGATTTTCAGTGCTTAGCACGACTCCCTAATATCCCTGTTTCCACAACGAGAGGGGGCAGGTTTCATTGACAGAAGCAGCCCGGTATCACTGAGCTGAAATCAGATGACCTCCTCCCTCTGCCTCCAGAGAAACAAATACATTCCTTTCCTTCTTCAAGTAGACAAACTTTCCTCACTTCCCAGCCAGACCCTTTCCTTGGGCAAGTGAACGCTAGGATCGACCAGGGGAAAGCATATTGTGAACCGCTTCTTGGCCTTCCGGCTAGATCCAGTGGAGAATACTCCGAACGTCTTTCCTTTGATTCTGGCCACCTGTACCCGCGCCAATCGCCTCTCCTCCTCACACTCAGCCTGAATCCTGCCCCCTCCTGCGTCCAGGGTGCACCTTCCTGGAGCCTCCGATTATTCAAACACAAGGCCAGGGTGTGTGACATGGGCGATCAAGGCTGCCAAAGCAGCCCTCTGCTTGACGCGGTTGACCTGCATCTGACACAGAGAGAGTTTGAAGGTACCTTCTCCAAATGTGCAGAGTCAAGCTCTGTACCTGCTACCTTTCGCGCCATCTCAGCCTCCCCTATCCCACCCACTGAGGAGGCTGCCCGTTCCCCGGGGGCTTTGACCAGCCCCACGAGGTGCCACTTTGGGAGCTGCCCCTCAGTCCCGTGCTGAGTGCCTGGGGCTCCTCCGTCGCTGTGAAGTTGGGTGCTCCGGGGAGCCAGCCCAGCCTGAAAGGTGAGGAATCCACCCAGGGAATCCACCCTTAGACTACGGGACGGGAGCCAACGGACACCGCTTCACCCTGTGGCCGCACAGCCGTGCGCTCCAGAGGCGTATTCATGTATTCGTGAGGTTGCTCACAGGCCGAGGTTGGAGGCCCAGATGCCCAAAATTGGTCCCCTCGACAACATTCCAATGATGCCTTTCCGCACCTCCCAGCTTTCTTCTCTCCATTTCTCCCCTGCTCCCTGGGGCTAGTTAAAAATCCCTGCGTGCAGCGCCTGATCTCAGACTCTGCTTCCACGGAAACACGTGTCTAAGGCAAAGCACTACACCCGATAACTACTTGCTTTTAGGTTAAGAACGCTGTCTTCCCTAAACACTAAGATTGCACATGAGCGGTGTTCAGCCTCCTTTCCCATCTGCAAACCCACTAGCTAGCCTTTCATTTCAAGGACTCTGATACCAACCCCCTGACTTTCAAAATGCATTTGGTAACTCCTGTCCTCACAGGAGATAACCTTCTGCCTCCAACCAGATCAGACTCAGCAGGCTCACAGCTTCAGCCCTGCTCCCCACATTCAGGTGCTTCCCATTTTACGAGGATTGCTCCTAAAGGCGCTTGCTGATATCTTGTTTTTTAATCCAGCAGTGTCTTTCTTTTTTCCTGAATACTTGTGTTTGGAATAGAAGGAATCACTCAAACATGAACTTACCGAGCCGTTTGGACTGAAGTTTTTTATTTTATATTCAAGAACTAAAACAGAAGATGGAGGCATAGGTGGATACATTTTGCCTCCTTGCACAACCAAAAGAAGGACAACAACAAATTTAAAAACAAAAAAACAACCAGAACTGACAGAAAATCAAACTGTATGGAAGTCTGACAGCCAAGGAGTTAAAGAAGAACCATTCATCCAGACTGCACCAGAAGGCAGTGAAGTGGGTGCCCTGCCCTGGCAAATACCTAAGGCTCTGCCCCTTACTATGTAACAGGCATGTGGAGACCAAAAACAAACAAAAAAAATGGCCCAAATGAAAATGCAGATCAAAGCTCCAGAAAAAATACAAGTAAGCAATGAAAAGATAGCCAACCTATCAGGTGCAGAGTTCAAAACACTGGTAATCAGGATGCTCACAGAAATAGCTGAGTATGGTCACAAAATAGAGGAAAAAGTGAAGGCCATGAAAAGTGAAATAAAGGAACATGTACAGGGAACCAACAGTGATGGGAAGGAAACCAGGATTCAAATCAATGGTTTGGAGGAGGAAATAAACATTCAACCAGAACAGAATGAAGAAACAAGAATTTAAAAAAATGGGAGGCTTAGGAACCTCCAGGACAACTTTAAACATTCTAACATCCAAATCATAGGGGTGCCAGAAGGAGAAGTGGAAGAGCAAGAAATTGAAAATTTATTTGAAAAAATAATGGAGAACTTCCCCAATCTGGTGAAGGAAATAGACTTCTAGGAAGTCCAAGAAGCTCTGAGTCCCACAGAAGTTGGACCCAAGGAAGCACACACCAAGGCACATCATCATTAAGTTACCCAAGATTAAAGACAGGGAGAGAATCTTAAAAGCAGCAAGAGGAAAGGAGACAGTTACCTACAAAGGAGTTCCCATAAGACTGTCAGCTGATTTCTCAAAAGAAACCTTACAGGCAAGAAGGGACTGGAAAGAAGTATTCAAAGTCATGAAAGGCAAGGACCTACATCCAAGATTACTCTATCCAGCAAAGCTTTCATTTAGAATGGAAGGGCAGATAAAGTGCTTCCCAGATAAGGTCAAGTTCGAGGAGTTCATCATCAGCAAGCCCTTATTTTATGAAATGTTAAAGGGACTTATCTAAGAAAAACAGGAAGATCAAAACTACAAACAATAAAATGACAACAAAGTCACAACTGTCAACAACCAAACCTAAAAAAAACAAAACAAAAGAAAACAACTAGAACAGGAACAGAATCACAGGAAGGGAGATCACATGGAGGGTTATCAGTGGGGGAATGAGAGGAGGAGAGAGGGGGAAAAGGTACAATGAATAAGTAGCATAAATGGTAGGTAGAAAATAGATGTGGGGTGGGGTGTTAAGAATAGTATGGGAAATGGAGAAGCCAAAGAACTTATATGTACAACCCATGGACATGAGCTAAGTATTGGGGGGGAATGAGGGTAGGAGGGGGTGTGAAGGGCAGAGGGGAATAAAAGGAGGAAAATGGGATAACTATAATAGCATAATCAATAAAATATATTTTAAAAAGTAACCGTAAAATTTTTTAAATGAAAAAATAAATTAGTCCATAAATTTTAGTATATGCAATTAAAAAAAACTAAAACAAAAATGTATTTACTTTTTTAATCAGCTTAACAATAACCCACAACCTTCGGACCAATTTGTATTTACTTTTTTAAAAAGCTAACATATTGCCCTGGCTGGTGTAGCTCAGTGGATTGAGCGCGGGCTGCGAACCAGGCATCGCAGGTTCGATTCCCAGTCAGGGTACATGCCAAGGTTGCAGGCCATGTCCCCCAGCAACTACACATTGATGTTTCTCTCTCTCTCTCTCTTTCTCCCTCCCTTCCCTCTCTAAAAATAAGTGAATAAAATCTTTAAAAAAAAAAGCTAACATATTCCTTTTAAATCTTAGCTGTATTTTAAAAAAAAGAAATAATGGGAACTCATTTTAACTTGTAAACAATAACTTTATAATTTAAAGTTTTAATGTGTTTGTCTTGTTCAAGTTTTTATTTCTAGAGACATACTTAAAATGTTGGTGACAGTGTGGTTTTGCAGTAATCCTGGTTCCTGACTATTAAGTTATAAATATATTTCATTTAGAACAACAACAAACATCCAGCACACACACCACACTGTCCTGGGGATACGTGCTGCGTGGACCGAACTCTAGGCTGGACTCCGCGTGTGTGACCTCGATGGCCGGCCTGGGGAGCCACAAAAATGCTCGCCACAGCTCCCCACTTTGACGGGAGCATAGGGAAGGCGAGATATGTCTGTTTATGAACCTTTTGGCCAAACATTTTTAAGTGCGCTCATTCCCTTGGCAAACACTGCATGCGAAGACAAAAATAAGCACTCAAAAGTAACGGGAAAGTCTTCATTCTAACATTTCATCCCAAACACATGTAAAAATTCACCTTTTCTTACATGGCTCCCCTTCACACGCGTGCGATGTGCTAGCACGAAGAAACTCTAACTCCCACAGCAGAAGGGGTGCCGACGGCACCCGCTTGCTTTTCCAGGAAGAATGCTTCTTCCCAGGACCCCTGCTTCCTTTACGGTGGCTGACGGCGCACCCCCCTCTGCCTCTCCTGGAGTCGCACCAGAGAAGGCTCAGCGCACCTCTGCCTGGACCCAGGCAAACTCAGCACGGCTGCAGGTGGTTAACCAGAGCCTGCGGAACAGGCCGATATGCAGTCCCGAAGCCCCCCACCCCTGACCCACACCTCTCCAACGATCTGAATGCTTGGCCATGCTGCCCTGACACATGCCCTAGTGGGGTCTGTTTCTCAGCGGGTCAGCCAGCCCAGGGCCACATTTCCACAGAGACTTTTTTTTTAAAGATTTTTATTTATTTTTAGAAGGGAGGAGAAAGAGGGAGAGAAACATCAATGTGTGGTTGCCTCTCAAACCACACATTGGGGACCTGGCCCGCTACCCAGGCATGTGCCCTTACCAGGAATTGAACCGGCAACTCTTCAGTTTGCAGACTGATGCTCAATCCACGGAGCCACACCAGCCATGGCTAGGGAGACTGTTAACTAACCATATGGAAGGGCCGGGCAGCTGACCTCTGCCGTCTGGGTGCCTGGTCACTCTGGCAGTCAGACATGTCTGCAGAAAGAGGGTGTCAGCCATAAGTCACTGTGTGGTTTTAGATCTGCCACTGAAGTCCCCACTGTGGAGCCTGGCCCGTCTCTGCCCTGGCCCACCTCATGGCTATGCAGTGATTCAGGGTCTCTGTAGTCAGAAGGACTTTGAGGGCGGAAAGCCCTCTGTCATGTAAGGGTGTTGTTCGTGTTTATTCTGGTCTGGCCATGAGGTCATCTCACCACGTGACAAACAGCCTGAGGGCTCCTAATCTCCTGTCCCCAGTACTCCTCATCCTCACGGTTTCATTCAGGACCGTATCTTCCTTGACAAAGCTAAGGACCGCTTCCCCGCCACCCTGTGTCCATCCATCACGGCGGTATATGCGCACACGGTTGCATCTGGCCCTTACACCAGTGTGTGGCATTGCACACAGAACCGTGCACAGCTCCCACTGGTCAACGGCAGGGGCCTGTCAGCCCCGCGGCACTGCCCTAAAGACCTGGAAGGATCTGCCTTGAGCCTGCCTCTGCCGCTCCTCCTGGGCCAGACCCATGGGTCAGAAAGAATTAGTTAAAGTTCCCTGTGCGGGCCATGAGCTCACAAACCCACCGTGCCTTTGCCCACACTCTTCCACTGCCTCAAACCCCCTTGACGGACCCACGTTGTTCCTGATGAAACTCTGACACGTCTCAGTTCACCTCCCTGAGATGCTTCCCCGAGTCCCTGGCAGCCGGGGGCACACCTCACTTCTGCACTCAGCCCACAGGGTCACCCTCTCTGTGCAAACTGTGAGCCCCTGGGGGGCCAGGACCTGGGTCCTAGAAGGCAGCCAGTAAGAAATGCTTGGAACGAATAAATCGATGAAAAAGCATTTTGTGCAATGACCAGAGCTGAACAGTAGGGGCTGGGCTCACTCACTCATTCATTCGTTTATTCATAAGGAAGCACTCACTGCTGTTCTGACCAGGCGATGCGATGTTGGACCAGGCACACCAAGGGCCTCTCCTGTCTGTGTGGAGCTTCCGTTCTGTTCCGGGTGGTGACTCATCCCGAGAACAATTCAGGCCACAGCCTCGAGCCATTCCCACTGCCCTGAGCCCTCTCACAGGAATTTCTCCATCTTTACTGTGGGGACGCTTTGGAGGTTCACTTGGCCTAAACTTAAATGTAAGAGGCCCTGCTGGAATTGTGGTGCCTTCTCCCTCGTTCCCGTCCACTGTCTGCCGAGAGCCCACAGGGACTGTGGTGAGCTGTCGCAATGCCCAGGCGATGCCACTGGGAAGCACTTTCTACTGCCTGAACAGCAAGCACCCGCGGGCCCCCCTCCACCTTCCTGCTGCCCCGGGAGCTGCCTGTCCATCTGAGGGCGATTTCCGTTTTGCGTATTTTTCCCCTTCAGGGTAGTGAAATCCCGGGGGCCTGAGCTCTGATCAACCGCCTATGGAATTTCCTTTCAGTTTAAGTTTTTCCTCAAATCCGAGACACTCTATTTCACTTCCTCCTTGATTTTTTCCCAGGAACACATTTATCTTTTTTATAGTTTATCCAAATTAAGTAATAGGCCAGTACCCTGGCAATACGGGGCTTGGGTTGGCAAAAGGCCCTTCCTGGTGGTTTCATGCGGATTGCAAAACGTTGCCCGCTAGGCAGATAAAACGGCCTAGGGATTCCTCCCTCCCTCGGGTGGATTGCACAAAGGCACCGACTCAGGGCAGAAAGACCACAAAGAAGCAGCAGGGGTCGGCCCCACCGGCTACAGGCAGGTGGGCAAGTGTGGGCTATGCAGAGAGTGTACGAGCCTCGGGCCGTGTGCCTGCGCAGCCTGTCCCCAGAGGGAGCATCTCTGGGGTGCAGGGGCACCTGCGTGCAGGGGGTGGCAGGGGCTGCTCTTGGAGCCACCCCTGTCCAGGGGAGGGCCAGGAGCAGGGAGGCAAGAGAGAGAGGCTGCTGAACTCTGGAACATCTCTGGGGAGTTTGTAGCCGGAAAGACCACAAGAAGCTGTCCCTCAATGGGGCAAGGGGCTGGGCCTTGAGGCCCCGGGTTGGCGAGTGTGTGGACGTCTGTGGACCCCCGAAATTGTCTTCAGCAGAGGCGGCCCTGGAAGGAGCTGAGGGATGAGGGTGTTTGCCCGCCGGGAGCACCCCCAACTGACGGGCCAAGAGCCAGTCTATTCTGGAGAGCAGTGTGCTGGAGGAGCCCCCAAGACTTGCCACCCATGCTGTCCCTCCTCCTGGGGCTCGGGGCGGCCCATGCCCCGCCTACCCATGCTGTCCCCTTTGGCAGGCCCCTCACCCAGAGCCAGGACATCTCTTCTGGTCAGAACCCAGGGCCTCCCGGTCCAGAGGACACAAGGAGAGGAGGCAAACCCAGCTCCACCATGCCTTCCTCTTCGTGTCTGTTCAAAGGGCACTGCCAGGTGCTGGGGGCCACGGAGGCTGCATGTCCTCCTGCATCATATGAAGGTGAGCAGACCAGAAGGCAGCCTCTTGTCACCACCGTGAGCCCCAGCCAGGCCCCGCCCTCGGTGGCCGAGCACCAGCTGACAGAGTCATGCTCGCGGCAGTGCCTCCGCTGTCCAGGACAGGCACGCTGGTTTCCACCGCTCACCAGGTGAGGGCTGGACACGGAGTCTCTGAAGAGGGCCGTGGGGCCCGCCTGCTGTCATTAGAGTTTCATTGAGTGGGCACATGTCAAGGGGGAAGAGCCAGATCACCTCTGTTATCTCCTGAGTAATGGCAGGAGTCCCGGGAGCTTCTCCCCCCACCTGTCACCCTCTCCGCCAGGCACGGGCCACACTTGCAAAATGCACGTCGAAGAGAAATGCCCAGAAGGGAAGCTGTGCTGTCCACAGTTTCCAGGATGAAACAAGCCACTTTAAAACTAAAAACTTGACACATACTGACTGAGTCCCCACCACCTGCCAAGCTCTGTGCTATGTCATAGAGATGACGGTGAACCAAAGCCCAGGTGCGGTTTCCAACATCGTGGAGCTCGCATCAGAGGCCCAGTGTATGGTGAGTTCATAGCTGCCCGCAGCTGCCGTGGGCACCTGCAGAGCGGCCACACGGCACTCAGAGAGCCTGTCAGAGAGGAATTCGGCCACGCCTAGGACTCCAGGGAGTTTCCCGAGCAGATGGGTATTAAACTGAAATCTGAAGAACTACCAGGAGTGAACTCAGCAGAGGATGGAGTCCGGGGACATTGCAGGTAAGGGAACATGATGCGTGGCTGGAGAGAGCTGGGCGAGAAGCGGGGAGCAGCCCAGGTCCCTGCAGAGCCAGGGCCTAGAAACCGGGCCTAGAAACCGGGCTGAGAAACAAGTCCCAGAAACCAGGACTTTCCGGCTGTCACTGTTGAGGAAGCTGGTGCTGGCCCGAAACCAGATGGGCAGCCTGGACCCCTGCTCTTGGGGTATGGGCAGGGAGACAGAACCCTGACGACTTACATGTAGCCCCTGGATTAAGCCAGACCTGAAACTAGCAGCACCCACTTTCAGGACTTCCCAGTTAGGAGAGCCAGTGCATCCCTGCTGCCCTGGGTTCCTGTCCCTTGCCATCATGGAAGAATCTGATCGCACAGTGAAAGAGCCGTGATAGATATATATTTTATATAAAAGATGAACTGGTTGGCCTCCAGCCAAGCTGAATTTTTCTCTCAAAAATGTATATAGTGGGAGGGGAGTATAATGGGGTTAAGTGATAACGGAAAAAATACAATAAAAGTCTTTTTTAATTTATACTAACATACCCAGAAACTGTCTTGTGGTCAACTAATGTGTTGGAACTCCAGAAATGAAAAGGTGGTACAGGGTTGGGGCGGGAATTACTGCGGAAATCTGGTGATACCTCGTGTGAGCCGGAGTGAGGGAGGAGCCCACACGAAGCCTGCTGCCTGAGTCCGAGACCCGGCTCTGCCACAGAGGAGCGGCGTGGCCCTGAGCCACGTGGTGCCGCGTGTGAGAGCCTGGGAAAGGGGTGTGAGGCAGTACCCGCCCCCTGGGGTTGTTGTGGGAACCGAACCACTACGTGTAAAGCTCTCGGAACAGCGCTCGTGCAGAATAAACATGCCGTGAGTGTTAGCTGCCCTTGGCCGTGTAGAATTATCATTAATGTCACGGTTAAGTGGAGGAAGCCAATTGGCAGACAGGAGAGGGCCGGGCACAGAGGGTCACATGAGATCAGGAGAAAAGTGGCAAGATGGCAGCCCCCACAGGGAGACAGAAGAACCGTCTCCATTCCAGATGCTTCCCCCACCCACACGGGGCCGGCTGCGCTTGCTAACGCCTTTCTTTCCTTGATGCAGCCACGCACCCTTTCTGTCCTTAATGGAAGCCCCTCTGATGGGTTTCTGCCTCATGATCACCTGGGCTCAGGCCGAGGCGCAGGGTTTGCAGAGCGCGGGGCGAGCTAGCCAAATGCACGCCCCTGTCCAGCTCTCTGTCTCACTTCTGGAGACAGGGCTCCAAGCCGTGCCCCCAGGTGGCAGGTGCCAGGGTCATTCCAGCTGTGCGGACACAGCCTGACAGTCTGGCCCAGGGGCGTGCAGGACCAGAGGGCATCTCCCAAGTTGTTTCCGAGAGCCAGCCAGTGGCTTGCTGTTTGGAGGGCCCAGCGGCCAGAGCGCCCCAGGGACCCAGGTCTCTGAAGCCGTCCTCGCTGAGTTCTAATCATAGAAAACCTTGGCTGGGCTCCCGGCCTGGCTGCATTGTTTGTGCAGAATGAGGATGTGTCCTGCTTTTTTGGAACAACAAGCCCGTGCTGTCGAGTCATCGGAGGGGGGAACCTGTTCCCACAACACGAGGGGAGGAGTCCGCCTCTCGGCCACCACAGTGCGGTCTTCCAAAGGACACAAATAAAGTGCCCCCGAAGGGGGAATCTCCCAGGCACCGGCCTTCCCGCGCCTGGCCCTCAGTAAACAACGCGTCTGAGAAGACTCCCGCCAGAGGAGTCCCACGCAGCTGCCCCAGGAAGCCCACCCCCTCTGCCCACCCCCAGCTTCCAAACACAAAGCCAAACAAGGGCGGTGCTGGGGGAGGGGTGGGGGGAGGGGGGAAACGGACGCTGGAGACCGAGGACGCTGGCCCATGCTACCCATCCAAGTGTTCGCCGGCCATGCAGTGCACGATCTCACCGAGCCTGAGTTCCAGAAGTCCAGAACGGCCGTCCTGACCGTCCAGGACAGTCTCTGTGGCTGCCACCCGCCCTGAGGGTGGGAACCCATAAAGATACTAATAACCTCCCTATCAGTTTGAGCATGCCTCTGAAAATGGAGCTCTAGTCCTGGTCGCAGGGGAATAAGTAGATAAACATAGTTCATTATTTTTTACTGAGGCAGAATTGGCGTTACGTTAGTTTCAGGAGGACAGTAAAATGACTCAGTGTTTGTATACATCTGTCACTGCTCATAGTTACAGAATTTTTTTCTTGCAGTAAGAACATTTAAGACCTACAATCTTAGTAACTTTTAAGTATGCAATACCGTGTGATTAACCGTATTCACCGTGTGGATCGTCACATCCCCGGGACTGATTTATTTTATAACTGGGAGTTTGTACCCTTCACCTGTTTGCCTGCTCTCCGCCCTCCTCTCCTCAACATCTGGCAACTACTCTGTCTCTGTTCTATGAAATTGTTTTTTTGTTTCATTTCGTTTTTAGATTCCACATGTAAGTGAAATCATTCAGCACTTGCCTTTCTCTGTCTGACTTACTCAACACAGTGCCCTCCGGGTCCACCCACACTATCTCAGTGGTGAGGCTTCCTTTTTCATGGCTGAGTAGTATTCCGTTGTGTGCATGCATCACATCTCCTCCATCCTCTCATCTTCCGTGTCTTGGCTGCTGTGAATGATGCTGCAGTGACATGGGGTGCAGCTGTCTTTCCAAGCTAGTTGTTTTCATTCTCTTTGGATAAATGCTCAGACATGGAATTGCTGGCCCATGAATTCTTTATTGCTTGGGGAATAATGACCCAAACAAAAGCAGACAGTGTTTACCAGGTGAGGCAACTTGCAGCCAGTGGCCATGGCATGGGGTGAAGAGGAACCTGGCATTGATTCTGGGACCCTGCCACCCAGCCCCCAATGTATCCTCTCACTGGGGTGTGGACGATCCTCTGACCATGGCCTTCACCCACCACAGGAGTTAGGACCAGTCTGGACTTGGCCTTCGCAGCCCCACTGTGCTTCCACCTGTAAACACTAGTCATTCTGGTCACTCGGTGACACAGTCTGGGCTTGCCCTGTCCCATCGGGTGTCACAGCCCCCACGCAGACTCAGAGGGGGAGAAAAAGCACTTCTGAGGGCCCAGGAGCAAGGGGGTGGGCCCCCTCCTGAGCACATTTCCGAAGAAGGCTAGTTTCTCAGGTTCTCAGCAGGGGTCCTGTCAGCCTTGCTGTCTCGTGGGGACAACCAAGGGAAGACAGCAAGGGAAGCAGCAGGGAAGGGTGGGCCCGAATACCCACACCCGCTTCTTCACCACTTACTCCGACCAAACTTCAGGCTCGCAGAAAACCTTCAAGGGTGGAGAGTAATTTCCATGTGCCCTTCAGCCAGATTCCCCAAATGTCAGCATTTTAGCATATTGTTTTATCTTTCCCTCTCTCCATATGTGTACAGATTACACATTTTTCCCATTTAAGCTTAAGTTGCATCCATGTGGGTAGGACTGAAATGAAAAGGTTTTTCAAAAATATATTTCAAGCAGGCTGACAACTCTGGGAAAGGTTGGAGAGAGGGGAGGGATGGAGCAAAAAAAGGAAATATATATACGTGTGTATATGTATGCATATAAGTGTGATGAAGAACAGAGTCTCTGATGTTAAATAACCGGATTTTTTTAAGAGATGATTTTATCTCAAAGCAAGTGTGGGTGATAATGCTTTTGTCTTGACTCCAAGTGAAGTCACTCAAGGGAAAAAGAAGGAGATCAGTGGTCAGACTGTGAGAAAGCCAAACAGGGTGGTCAGAGGGGGGCAGCTTCCCATCACACCCCGGCTCCGGGCCCCACGAGGCCCCATCAGAACCTGCCCCATCTCCGCTCGGTTCATGGAGAAGCTTCAACCACCCACAGAGATGCTGAGCAACGCAGTGGGTGCTTCTCTCAAAGCACCAGTGACCTGGGGTGGGGGCCCCCCGACTGCCTCACTCACCCAGACTTGGGGGGCTTTCCTGACCCAGTCCTCCCCTGCCCCCTATCTTCCCTGGTTTTCTCGTGCAACTGGGTTTTCCCAAAGCAGCGCTGCTGGAATGGGTTGACATCTCCCTGGCCAGACTGGGGCCTGGGTGTCTTCGGTTACCTCCAGAATGAAGTCCACCTATGGAGGAAGAATATTTGTCACGATGGGGCTGGTCACCGTGATGGGCCACAGGATCTGAGAGGATTCCCGGGAAAAGGGGTTTCAGGGGCTTGGAGCCAGGAGCAGCCCAGCAGTGGCGGCTTGTCCCCACAGCACGACTGCAGGGGGACATGTTTCCCCCGACTCCCGCCCCTCCCAAGCGGCCCCGCACTCCCTAAAGGGAATGGATTCAGCAGGTGTTTTGTCTTTCCATTTTATGAGGCACCCTGAATTCTACCAATAAACTGCATTTTTGCTGAAGTGTTTTCAGTTTTGTTTTGCTTTCGGCCAAAGATCCCTACACCACTGTACACGATTGAATCGCATTCCTGTGCGTTTCGGCCTGACCCGTCCATCTCCGCAGTTTCTCCATCCAGCTGCCAAAGACCGGCACCAAGTTCGTGCCCCTCGCTCTGCTTCTGTGGGCACCGTGCCCAAGGGGCGCCCCTCCGGCCAGCCCACCCACCTGCTCGCGGATGAAAGGGGAAATAGCCCCACATTAGCCTCGCTGGACTTTCTTCTTACTTGTTTAAATTGGAAGTTGTATTAATCTATCAAAAACTGAGTCCATTTTCAAATTCCTCCAGCCTCTTACAGGGTTTGGAACCCATTCATGGGAAAGGTGTCCAATGCCTACCAATCTCTGGTCTCGCGTCCCCCTGGGGTTCCCATTCATTAAATAACTAGAAAGCCAGCCATGACCCTGGATTTTTTTTATGTTGTTTTCAAACCAAGAACTCCGCCGGTGCCAAGACTAGCAGGAGTTCCTGAACTGGCCAACATTCCTTGGGTTCCCTTTGAAGGTGAAAAAAAAAGGCAGCTTAGAATGCATTATATAAGAAAGAAAGGTATGAACAAGGGGAAGCAGCACGGGAAGTGGCCAAGTCCCAAAATAAAAGACCAAAAATAGCCCCAGGGAAGTGTGCCGTACGGGGCTCCCTCGGGTTCTCGCAGAGCATTGTGCTTTTTTTTTTTTTTCAGGAACATGCTAATTACTGTTTGCAGATTTAAATAGAACACTTATTCAGTCTTTAAAAACAGTTGTTTCTTTTTTTTTAAGATTTTATTTATTTATTTTTAGAGAGGGAAGGGTGAGAGAGAGAGAGAGAAACATCAGTGTGCAGTTGCTGGGGGACATGGCCTGCAACCCAGGCATGTGCCCTGACTGGGAATCGAACCTGCGATGCCTGGTTCGCAGCCCGCGCTAAATCCACTGAGCCACACCAGCCAGGGCAGAAAAACAGTTGTTTCTTTTGTAGAATTGTGAGAGCATTTCAAATAACGTTAATTAAATGTCACTCATTGCTGTTCAGCTTTCATGGACATCTCAATGTCAAGAAGTCGATCGATGTGATCAAAGTCTTCAGTTATTCATCTTTAAAATGACATGTAAAATATTTTAAATATTTCAGTCTTGCTGCAAGTAAAGGGCATTTGAAATACAAAAAGAATAAGATTGGCTT
>PVIA01015202.1:0-23709 GCA_004024845.1 Tonatia bakeri
CCCCCCCCCCCCCCCCCCCCCCCCCCCCCCCCCCCCCCCCCCCCCCCCCCCCCCCCCCCCCCCCCCCCCCCCCCCCCGCAGGGCTGGGGCCTTCAGCTCTTGCTAGCCAGGCCTGCATGTTGCACTGCTATCCTTGGTCCTGAACACCCTTTGTGAATAGCAGCAGTAATTCACAGCCTGGCTGCAAATCTAAGTCAGTGGAGAAGCTCCCCCGCCCTCCCCCCAGATATGCTGACTCAGTAGGTCCCTGTGCTTTTTAAAACAAGAGCCCAAATGAATCAGAAAGTCAGCCCATGGGTTGCAATTTGGAAATCACTTTGCCAGGGCATACTTATCACTCCTAAGTCAATATGATAGAAACCTCTTCCTTTCCTGTTGACATCTATTCCCCAACCTTCTGAAAATGCACCCAGCTCCAGGCTTCTTATCATTCAGCTTCTCTCAACTTCCTGACCACAGTTACTGGCTCCCAGGTGACCCAATAGGAGCCAAGGATGGTGTTGGGAGGTGTGAGATGAGGCCTCTCTTTATAGTGGAACCAACCAGGAGCAGGCAGAGCTGACGATGGAGATACCAAGTCCAGAGAAGCTCGTCTGAGCCTCTGAGTCAGGTGTTTCAGAAGTCAGAAGTTCCCCTGGACTTTTCAGATAAAGACCTAATGTGTTCCTTTTATTGCTTAACCCAGTTTGGGGTGGGTTTCCATCACGTGCAACCAAACAGGACTACTACCTCCTCAGACACTGGTGATGGTTATGCATTCTCTCCTAAGAATTCTCTTCTATGACTTCTGAACCCAGCAAGAGCAGCAGCAGTATGGAGGAGAGCTGGAGCCAGAGAGAGAACACGTTAAAGATGCTGAGGTTACCGGGGAGAAAAGAGAATGACCCTAATTTGGACATTTTTCAAGTAATCAGTTACCGAGGATGAGACCCCATCCAACCATGGCCTAAAGATCACTTGACTGGAAAGTCAAAAGCACAGGGGTCCCAGGGGACCAATGGTGTAGTGAGTGTCACCAAAATGTTCACAGATTCTGCTTTTATTTCCTATCTCAGTGACAGCATTACTCTTATGCTGCCCTTAATATCTCTGATTTATGCTACATGGCTTCCATGGCAGTTCTCACCGCAGCTTTGTGTCTGACATTCACAGGGTCTGTTCTCTGCAGAGCCGGGCAGCACGACCCCTTCATCAGCATGCTGAGCTCACGCTCCACATTTTCCGATGCGCTGTGGGCAGACACGGATGATGTTTACACCCCTGGGAGTGTTAAACCCATAACAAAAAAATACAGGAAGATCAGAGGGTTCCAGGACTTCAGGAAATAACCCACAGTAGTATAATTCCAGAACATCATTTCTCCAAGTAAAAGGTACAGACAGGAGTAGTGAAGCGTGACAAAGGAGCCCATACCTTCTCCCTGTGGTTTTGAGAGTGTCCTGTCTGGCCAGGGTAGGGAGAAAAGTTCCAGCTAGTGGATGTGGAAGTGGGTTAGCATTTGCATTACAGGAGAAGGGAGACTGGCCTGGCAGAGATTCCAGGACAGAGGTAATTAGACAGGAGGCGAAGGCCCAGATGAGAGACCTCCGGGGAAATCTGAAAAGCCAGGGGAAAGCATAAAAAGAAGCTATTTTTAGAGACGCAAGATCGGATTGCAGGACAAGCAGATCCAGACATCTGGGAACGGTCATTAGAAATGGCTCGACAGCCCGTGAGTCCAAGGAAGAAGTGTTAGGGCAACATTATGGTGTTTAAGTGACTGTCAAGGGTTGTGTAATTTTTACCAAATTCTAGGGGGGTCAGATGCCTCTGAGCTACACACAAAGCCTGGGATGAAAAACTGTCCCTTTTTGGGACAAATGTTGCCCCTCTAATATAATGCAAAGCCACTAGATTATAAAATCATAATACATTAACCTTTTAAAATGTTGCAGCTGGAAGTTTGGAAGAGGGAGGGGCCCCAGGGTAGATTCTGGGGGCTGGTTCTGTCTGATTCTTGGCCCGGGAGGTGGTTGTAAAAGAGCTCACCTGTGATTATTTATTAAATTGTATACGGATGTTATTTGGGCTTGTTTATATATTTTACAATAAAACAGTAAAAAAATATATATTATCCAAGCGCTAAGAGCAATGTTCTGAGTCATTGAGAGTGGATGGTGATCAGGGAGAAAGGAGCATTCTCAGGGGGTGTTACATGTGGCCAGTAGAAATAATGTCTACAAAAGGTTTCATATGAGAAAATGTTGACAAAATGGTGTTAACCGAATAAGTAAGCTACTTATATGCATTTACAATAACATTTACAAAAACTATAAAAATATGTATATGTACAGGAAAAAGACTAGAAAGAAAAATGCTATCACTACACTGCTTACCCCACTCTCTGAAATGAAGGGAGGTTGTTTTGTAAGTTGCTGGCTGATTGTGGTACAATAAATATAAGATAATGGTTAAGAGTATGTTTGAGGCATTGAAGGTCCAGTCCCAGCTCTGCCACTTACTAGCTGGGTCTCTTGGACAAATTGCTTAACCTCTCTGGGGATCCTAGGCTGTTTGAGAAATAATTCTTGGGCAAAGATGTACAGTCTGTTTAAAATCTCCCTAGCCTGCCAGCGTGGTTCAGGGAGGGCTGATTTATGAGGTCCCCTCCAGCCCAAGATCCAGATCCTCACAGTTGGAAATCTTAGTATGAAGAGGCTGGAAATGACTGCGAAAGGGTTTGGAAGCCCCGTGGGACCATGACTTGCTGTCATCTTCTCTTTGTTCATTTGTTTTGTAATGGTGTTGCTTAATCCTGAGGGGGGAGTCGAGAGGGTGACTTGGGGCTCACGAACACCTTGGGACGTGAAGATGCAGCCGGTTCCCTGCCCAAAGGATCAGGGTGGACTGGGTAGGGGCAAATCCCATTGACTTTGACCGTACTTAGGGAGACACGCTTTAGCGATACAAGAAATCAAAACATTTCTCTGGCCAGATCACCAGGAGGATTTTAGACCTATCAAATCTTTAAAATCAAATTTTTCTCTCTGAACCTTGATCATTCATATGACCTATAGTTGTCTTTGGGAAGAAAAGAACATTTATGATGAAGTTTAACTGAGGAAAATTCCCAGAGGATTGGCCGACACCACTTTCACGTACCCTCATGTCTTTGTAGCTTAGGAAAGCACAGTCGAAATGTTAAACACATCCCCTATCTCCCTGGAAAGTTGTTTTGGAGATCTGGGAAGACAGAGCAGTAGCCTGGGCCTGAGCTTCTAGTTCTGTGACCATCCAGTTGCAGAATTCAGGACAAGGTGCTTCACACTTCGAGGTTACGCTCTCTGCTTTAAACTGGGGTTTGTTCTAGTTCACAGTCTTCTGGGTACAAGAAATTGAAGTTTACTCAGGTCAACCCAGGGAAAATGTGTGTGTGTGTGCGGAACCTGAGTGGCTACATTTACATCAGGCAAACAGAATTTAAGAAAGAAAACTAGAAACCAAGAGGGATATGTCATAATAAAAGGATCACTACATCAAGAATATATAACAATTATAAGTGTACATACATCTAATAATAGACTCAAGACAGGTAAAGAGAAAGCTGACAACAGAACCTCTAGGAAGGTCATCAGTAAGGATATACAGCACCTTCCAGTCTGACCTGACAATTACAGAAGACCCTGCCCAATCACAACAGAATACGCGTTCTGTTCAGAACACCCAGCAGAACATTCTCCAGGATGAAAACAAAAGGATAGAAAAAGCAAGTCTCAATAAATATGAAGGGATCGAAATCATAGGAAGTATGTTTTCTGACCACAATGTAATTAAATTAAATATCAAAAACAGGAAGAAATTTAGGGATTCCACAACTAGGTGGAAATTAAACAACATGCTTTAAAATAACTCACAGGGCAGAAGAAATCACAAGGGGAATGTTTTCTAAACGGTCAGTGTGTCTGCAAAGGGCCCACTGGCTCCTCGGCAGCGACCCAAGCCCCACGCAGACCAATCGGCCCAGCGACCAGAGCCTTGGACACATCCCGACTTCCCTACTGAGGGGCAGGTCTTAATGAGTAAAATCCCTGCAGTAAAATTCTGTTTTTCTTCGTATTCTCAATAAGATTGGGTTCTTAATGACGGGAAAAAAACCCAGGTGCGGGGCCGAGAACCTCTCCTTTCCACAGAAATTCAGAGTTCCCCACCTCCAAGGAGAAAGCTAAAGATGACAGAAAAGAATGTAATGTCATTTTTAATGGAATGTTCCAATTCACAAGTAACAATATTATTCTATTAGAGCTTATCATTCAAAATGTCTCCTATCAGAGAATGAATTATTATTTAATTAGGTGTTCAAACCATCCTTCAGAAGGACCCATTCATAATACATCACAATAGTCTCAAGCTGAGAAAGTGGGTCAAGTTAGTAGGATTTTTTTTTTTGTCCTGCTTTTCCCTGCAGGTGTTTCTCAAAGCACCAAGTGTTGGCACTAAGTATCCTCAGTCAGAAAAGGAGACATAGGCCCACATGAGTCAGGACACAGCGCTCTTTCCCCTCCCCCTTGATTGCACCTGACAAGTCAAAGTGGATGTGGGATTCAGGAGGCAGCTGCAGCAGCGTGGCCTGTGGAGCAGACGTGCTGGGAGTGAGGCCCAGATTTTCTTTCTGTCCCTGGACAGCAGATCACTTAGCCTCTCTGAGCCCATTTCTCCTCGATCCGCAAATTGAGGGTGATGCAACCCAACTCACAGGGCTGCAGTGAGAATGAGGTGCTGTGTGTCGAGTGCTGAGACGCGCCTGGTGTGCAGACGTGGTCAGTGAGTGCTGCGACGAGTGGGAGGCAAAACTGCTGTCAGGACTTTGATGTCTGCGTTCAGCAATCTGCGTGCTTCACTTTTCCTCCCTCATCCCAATCTGCTCCTCCTGCCCCTCCAGTTTCTCCCAAAATCTTGAAGCTTTTTTTCCCTTTACTCCCTACGTAACCCATCCGCAAATCCTGCTGGCTCTACTCTCAAAATACATCCAACACACAACCCATTTCACCCCACTGGCTCCCAGCCAGCCCATGCCACAGTGGAAGCCCCGTCACCTTTTACCCCCTGACTGGCCCTGCTGCTTCTGCCTTTGCTCCCCTGCAGGCCAGCACTCTCTGCTTCTGCCCAAAGCCCTCTGAAGAAAACTGGCTGGCAGTTCTCGAACCAGGGGCCAGGGTGCATCCCGAGACAGTGGTGGTTCGACCCAGAAAAATGGGAGAGACAGAAAGTACAAGGAGGAAGTTGGATCTGGGACCTGAAGTCTCGGCCGCCTGCCACTTTCAGGGCCTCAGGGCAGCACGTACCTCCAGCAGCTGTCCAGAAGCCGGCTGCAGAACCGTGGCACAGGCTGCAAGAGTAGGACTTACCTTTCTTCCGGGGCTGCTACTGCCTGAAGTCCAGTATTCTAGCAAATGCCTGGTGCGCCAGGCATTTGTTTCCTATGAACCAGTTTCCTATGAACCCATTTAATCAAAGCCCATAGCACACAGCTGTGTTGAAAGGACTGGCTCCGCCTGCACAATGGTGCTGCTGCTGCTGCTGTTTTAGAACATTTATTGCGGTGTATTTGATATTGAAAAATCACAGATATTGAATGAATACAATTCAATGGCTTTGGACAGACGCATGCACCTGCAAAACCATCACCACAGTCAAAGTAACAGACACATCCGTCACCTCCAAATGTTTCCTCATGTCCCCCGATCTTTGGTTTGTTTTGTGATAAGAAGACTTAATATGACATCAACCCTCTGGACACATTTTTTAAGTACATACTGCAGTATGTTCACTATAGGTGCCACACTGTACAGCAGACCTATAGAACTAATTTTCCTTGCATTAGTGAAACATCATGCCAATCGAAAACAACTCCACACTCCCCACCCCCTATTCAGACCCCTGCACCCTGGTAACCACAGCTTTGTTCTCCACTTTTCTGAGTTGGACTATTTTAGGTACTTCATATAAGTGGAACCATGCAGGATTTGTCCTTCTGTGCCCGGATTATTCTGCTCAGCATAATGTCCACAGGTCCATCTGAAGAATCTCAAACAGTTATCTGCACTTCCATGTCACTGAAGCATTATTCAGAAGAGCCAAGTTGTGGAGACCACCTAAATGGCCATCAGCAGAAGACTAAAGAAAAGCTGGTATGACAATAATTCCAGACTGTAAGATTCTAAACTTCCATGCTGCTCAGCTGGAGTGCTGGCGTTGGCTTATCAAGAGTGATAATAGGCTCAGGAAGTAGTGGAAAGCTGAGGGGAAGGTGAGGCTTCTCTGAAGCCCGTAGGCTATCTGCAGTGAAGAAGATTTTTGACTTTGGGGTAGGAAGGCGTGTCACCCTTGGGTTTGTCTAATGGCCCGGGGAGGAACAGGGTGGAAATTGGCATTAAGAGTAATAATCGAGTCCCCTTGACGCACGGGTACCACATCCAAGACAAAGATATGGGGAAGATCCACAAAGCTGCCGTGGTGGGCAACGTAGCAAAAGTAAAGCAGATTCTATCGTTCTGGATCAATGGCATGGATGACAAAGACCAGATGAACAGGACTGCCCTGCATTCGTCCTGTGCCAGTGCCCATGCGGGAGTGGTCACTCTCCTAACTGATAGAAAATGCCTATTGAACCTCAGTGACAGTGCAAACAGGACATCTCTGATTAAGGCCATACAATCCCAGCAAGAAGAATGTCCAACAATTCTGCTAGACCATGGTGCCGACGCCAATACAATGGACATCGATGGCAACACTGCTTTCCACCACGCTGTCCTTGGTCAAAACACAACTATAGTAGCAAAGCTGCCTGCACAAGGCAAATATGGAAGCAAGCAACAAGGATGACCTCACACCCCTGTCTCTTGCTACAAGTGTAAACAAAGAGAAAATGGTGGAATGCTTAATAAACAGGTGCAGAAGTCAATCAGTTGGAAAGCAGTCATCAACTTCAGAAAACAAAGGAGAAAGGAGACCTAAAATGTGTTCTGAAAGTAGCAAAAGTCTTGTGGGTATAGATCTACAGGAGTCTCCAAAACAAGTATCAAGAAGAGCAAATTCAATGACAGTGGTTGAGCAGTCTGAAGAAGACTCTTTAAGCAGGCTGTCCAGTGAACCTGACACTGATGATTCATGGCCTACATCACATGATGAAGACTTCGATTTTGAGACCAAGAATGTCATGGAGCCAAGCTTAACAAAGCTAATGACCGCTATTCAACAATCCCACAAAAACAGAAGCAAAATATGCCCTTGTGAGACCAGAAAATAGGACCTTATGTGAAGACAATACTTTTCATAGTGAAAATGAAGATATGATTGAAACCCTTCCCAAGACATCAGAAAGCATCCAAGGCTTTTCTCAACCTGCCTTTCCATCACTTGAACCTGTTCTAAAAGCTTCTCACATGTTGTTAGAAGTCATTGGTTTTCCAAAAGAAGTCACAACAAAGCCAGCAATTAAAGTAAAAGGAAATAGTATGGATGTTATTGAAAGTGCTCCACAAAACCAAACAAATAATAATAACAATTTGACTTAAGTTGGTGGAGAATATAAAAACAATAGTAGTGACAAAACGGCAACATTGTGGAGAGCCGAGCAGGATAATGAGTGCCGAGGGAGTTGAAATGCAGGCCTCGGGGTTCAGCACAGCTGCCCTGGGCCGCAGAAGATTGATTGTTGCAAGGAGAGAATGACTTGGCCACTTGCCACCCCACTGTACCAAGAAAGAGCAGGCAATGTCCTTAGGAAAATAAAATGTACTTAGTCTTGCGTTTTGTCTTTCTCACGCTCTGCTTCAAAGCTTGCTCAATATATACAGCCTGACTTTACCAACTGACTTTACCTTCTCTGCATCCCAGAGAAGGGACTCCACCTGAAAAAATAAAATAAAATAAAATAAACTGGTATATACACACAGTGGAATATTATTCAGCCTCAAAAAGAAGGAAGCACCGTGGGCTTCTGAGAGGAGGGCAAGCTGCCTGTGTAGCAGCAAGTTAATGCAGGTTGAGAATAGTGCAGAGGAAGACTAGAACATTCATCTCAATGGCCAGTGGAGGCCGGGTTACTTTGGAGGTGGGGGACAGATGGTATAAAGGATAATGGGGAAGGAGAGTATGAAGGGCCTAGAGAAGAAATGAGAGAAACTACGGACCTTAGAATTTCTCATTGCTCTAAAGAATTGATGAAACTTGTGACTAGGCTTTCCTTATGTTTCATTCAGTTACTGCAGCATAACAAATCACCCCAAACCTCAATAGCTTTAAGCAACAAGAATTTTTTATTGCCCACAGGTCATTCCAATGGTTCTTTTGATCTTGACAGTTATCAGATGTGCAACAGTTATCAGATGTGGGATCTGCTTGTTGTGGCTGAGTCAGCGCTCATGTTTGGGCAGGTCTGCAGGCTGGTCAAGGTCAACCCAGATTGGGCTGACTCCCATGTGCTCTGTTACTCTCTGGTAGGAGGCAGTAGAGGTCCCAGAGAGAAACAAGGTGTAAGTACACAAGTCCTCTGTAAGCCTGGGGCTTAAAGTTGACATACCATGTCATTTCTGCCATATTCCATGCCACATTTCTGCCAAAGCAAGATGTGAGACCAAACTCAGAGCAGTGTGGGAGGACACCACCAGAGGTGCAAATGTGGTGGTGGGGGGGGACGGGGGGGGGGGCAGAAACATTGCGGCCATAATCAATCCAGCCCCAATTTCAAAGCTGCCACCCCACTGTCAGAGCTGCCCAGAGAACAACAGAATGATTAAGACTTTGGGATCTGCTGACTTGCAGTCAAATCTACTTCTTTGTCTGTGCTTGGGCAAGCTCCTTCACCTCCACTCTGGACTCGGGTTCCTCACCTGTAAAATGAGGACAATAACAATCTCCCCCCCTTAGGGCTGTTAGGGAGAAAGAATGTGAAGTGTCTAGAGGCCCCTCCCAGGCTGTTATAAGTACCCTAGGTTGGTAGCGGGTATCCTCGCAAGGGAGGTTTAAAGCCTGGAACTGGAGTAGTGGGCGAATCCCGGGAAACCCTAGGTGTCCCTCCTCCCCACAGGCTGTAAGTGAGATGCGGAGGATGGGAAGGAGACGGAGAAGCAGGAGGATGGGATAGGTAAGGGGTGGGGTGAGGAGGGCTGGGGTGGTAAACCCTTGTGCAGGGCCTCAGGCGGGACTCGAGCGAGCAGGGCCAACCTGCTCTAGTCACAGTGGCCCTGCAGTCCAAGCCCCTGCGGGCAGTTGTCAAGCGAGGAAGCAAACCCAGCTGACTCTAGGGAACCGGGAAGAAGGAGCAGAGGTTCATTAATTCATCATGTCAGCTCACCTACTGCAGGAGGGGGGTTTTAATCATCCTCACCTAACAATGAAAGGGGAGTGGCTCCTCACCTGACTGGCGTCTGCACACGTCTCCGTGTGTGTCTGCGTGTGAGAGGTGGATAGAGACATGTGTGCTGTGGTCCTCTCTCACCCGCGGATTCCCGAAGCCACAGGCAGCACCAAACTCTGTGTATACCACATTTTCCCTGCATATACTTTTGATGAAGTTTAATTTCTAAATTAAGCAGAGCAAGAGATTAACAACAATAACTAATAACAAAACAATTATGACAATGTACTCTAATAAAAGTCATGCCAATATGGTGTTCTATTTTTTCTCTCAGTAAACTAGCACAAATTTCTTTTTTCTTTGTCGCAATTTCAAGGCTAGAAGACTTGTCCTGGCTGTAGATCTTAGCGACCTCAGCACTTAACTCTTTTTTGTTCCCTCATTAAGAATTCCCGCCTTTTCACCGACAGGAAGATACAGCCTGTCTCTGGCAGATCTAAATTGCTGGCATCCCTACTCTTGTGCTTTGGAGCCATTACTAAGCAAAATAAGGGTCACTTAAACACCGGCACTGTAATGCCAAGAAGATCAATCTGATCACCAAGACGGCTACTGAGTGACCGACGGGCAGGGGGCATACAAGAGTGGACATGCTGGACGAAGGGAGGATTCACCTCCTGGGCAGGACCAAGCAGGGCAGCATGAGGGTCCATCATGCTATTCAGAACAATGCTCGATTTAAAGCCTATGCACAGTTTATTTCTGGAATTATTCACTTAATATTTTCAGATCACAGATTACCATAGGTAACTGAAACCGCAAAAAGTGGAATGATGGATAAGGGGTCCCACTGTGCTCCCTGAGAAAAAGAACTTCACTTAACAAGATGACATTTGGTTTGCCTTCCTTGTTTCACAGACTGAGCAGCTGAGGCCAGCAAGGCCACAAAGCTTATCCCAGTTCACACGGCCAGTCGGTGGGCCTGGACCGGAACCCAGCATGCTTCTCGTGCTTGCCTTGACACCCGTTGCAAGTTCAACTTCCAAACCCACTCTCAGGTTGAATAGTTTGGTAAAGGGAATTACAGAATTCGTTGAAAACTATTATGCTCACATCTACGGTCTCTCACAGGGAAAGGATACAGATAAAAATTACCCTACAGAAGAGACACACAGGATAGAGTCTGGGAGGGTTCCAACTGCAGATCTTCCATTGGCTGCAGAATACATTTCCCTCCTGGTGTCAATAACCATCCCAATATGACAACACACATTCAGGACAGACAACCAAGGACACTCACCCAAGCTTCCGTGTCTGGAGCTTTTATGAGGAGCAGTTACTGAACTCGGTCTCAAGCCCCAACCCACTCGCTGAAGTCAGGCTAGTATCACCTGGCCTAAACAGACGACCATGAGTCACCTCATCAGCATGAATCACCAGGTGGAGCTAAGGGGTTTAAAGGTTACCCTCCCGGAACCAAAGACGAAGGCCATACCTCTTCGGGCAAGGCCAAATTCTTTACTACACATCTTTTTTCCGCTTCTGCCTTATAAAGGCAGTTACAGTTAAAAAAAAAAAAAGCAACTGTACGGAAGTTACACTAGGTACCAGACGCTGTCCACATGTTTTGCCTACTTCTCACAACACTGCAAAGTTGGTGTTATACACAGATAAGAAAACTGAAGCTCAGAAAGTTGCCCAAAGTTGCAGAGCTGCAAAGTAACAGATTTGACCATGTTGACACAGCGTAACTCCTTGAGCCATTAGATCCTTGTTGACAACTTCATCTATTCATCATTCTACTATGTGCCAGCAATCACTCTAGGTGCTGAAGATACAGCAAAGAACAACACAGACACCAATCCTACTTGTACAGAGTCGACACTCAAATGGGAGAGAAAAATAACCAAAAAAATACATATGATATCTAGTATTTTGAATGGTGATGTTGCTGTGGAAATAAAGCTGTGGTAGGCAGACAGACACGAGTCAAGCAAGGACAATGGGCCAGGTACAGGTCCCCGGGTGGAAAGCCCTGGGTGCCTGGCAACAGGCAAAACTGGGAAAACAAGGACCTCCCCCTCAGGGTGACCTTTCCTCCCCTAACATGTTGCTGGTCATTCACTTTAAACCCTCCCCTGACCTCTCCTCTCCTGCCATATTGCTAGTCATGCAGGTCAGATCCCCACCCCCGCCCAGCTTAGAGGGAAATGGAAAAGGGGGCCAGAGAATAGCCCTTAAGGATTAAGCCCCCAGCACAATGAGGTTCTGACCCACATCAAATAATACATCTAGGCCTCAGCTGTGTTCCAGCTCCTGACCCAGAAAAGCAGCAAAACCAGACAACTGACATCATGGCTGACATTGGGACTAGCTGCATTGACTAATGACCCCTTGCCCCAGCGCCAGCTGATCAGTAGAGACCGCAGTCCCTGAAAGGACACACCTGGAAAGCTGATGAATAGTCTATGGGGATCCTCCCCTGAGACCTGCAGATAAACACTCTCAAGCCAGAGGACCCAGTGAGCCTCTCCCCAGGGAGCGCCCAGTGTCTCTCCCCAGCCCCTTCCGCCAAGGCGTTGTCCTTGTCTCTTCCTTCTCCTAAGCTCCAAGAGCCCTCCTTTTGCCTCTGTAACTTGTCTCCTAAGCCCATTTCTTTATGGCTCACTTCTTCTACCTCTGTGACTTGCTAAATAAACTTTCTCTTATAGTTTGAGTTTTGGCTCTGAATTCCTTCTGAGCCAGAACGCAGGTACCAAGGTTGCTGAACCGAGGTCTGATCTGACTCCACCTGGTGCGGTTCTGCACACCAACACAGCAGTGTGCTTATCTTGTTTGGACCTTTATTCAAACATGTCAGTTATAACAAGACATCTTTGCGACAGCTGGGAAATTTGAATCTGGACTGGTATATGAAATTATTAATTTTGTTAAATTCAATGATGGCATGCTGTTTCAAAAAATTCTTCATTTATTAAAAATTCAGACTGAAGTGTTTATGAATAAAATAAGATTGTAAAATTTTGCTAATTATTGCTGCTGGAAGACACAAACATGATGAAAGATCTTTATAGTATCTTTGCTAATATTGTACATGTTTGAAAACTTCATTAATACAAAGTTTTAAGTGATGGGTAGAAGTGATAGCCAGGATATGTAAGGGATGTTGGAGACCAAGTAGGTAGATCCCCTGATAACCTTCACGGAGAAGGTGACTATGGAGCAAAGACTTGAAGGAGGTGCGCAAGAGATCTAAGTGGGTATCTGAGTAGGAACATCCCAGGCATCAGTGGGAGTTCATGTAGAACCCTGAGGTGGGAGTGTATCTGGCAGGGCTGCTCAAGGAAGAAGTCAGTGGCCGGAAAGGGATGGTCAATGGGTAAAATAGCAGGAGGTGGCCATGGAGAGTTAACAGGAATGAATGGGGAGGAGAGGATATGCATGCAGCCAAATCCAACAGAGAATCCATACCCCATATATGTAATAAATACCTGCAAACCTGTAGGGTAAACAGAGGCCGTCTGGCTTCCTCACCCAGGTGTCTGGGCAACTAAAGGAAGCAGTTTCCCGCAACCCTGAGAATGGGCCTGATAAGTAGTGTTCTCATAACCTTGAGACTGGATCCGATAAACAGTTCCCACAGCCTTGAGTGGGCTTGCATGCCAGAATCACACTATGTCACACAGTATCC
Organism: Tonatia bakeri; assembly: GCA_004024845.1. Classification (NCBI taxonomy): domain Eukaryota; kingdom Metazoa; phylum Chordata; class Mammalia; order Chiroptera; family Phyllostomidae; genus Tonatia; species Tonatia bakeri. The sequence continues at coordinate 13,029 of PVIA01015202.1, forward strand.
TGGCTCGCGGCTGGCTTTGTTTGCATCTAGTATTTAAGGGGGTAGGAGCTCCCTGATGGGGGACATGCAGCTTGCAGGGCTCGTGGATCACCTGCCCTTGAACAAAGGCAGGTCAAGCATCCCCACGGCTTTGTGCATTTCCTTCCATCAGCCTGAAACCAAGGTGGACCTGCCAGCCCTTGACAGGCAGCAAGACAAAACCAATCAGAAAAGTGCAGGCAACCCTATAGAAAAATGGGCAAAAGCCATGAAAAGGCACTTCACAGAAAAGGAAATGGCCAATAAGCATATGAAAATGTGCCCTACTTTATTAGGCCTCAGGGAGATGCAAATTAAAACCACAATGCTACACTACTACACACCCATGGAAAGGTCAAAGTTAAAAAGCAGGCAGTCCTAGTTATTAGAGCGTAAATAGAGCTCTCATACACTGCTGATAGGTATGTAAACTGTCACAGTGTCTCTTAAAATAAAAAATATGCATACCTTTTAAGCAATCAATTCCATTTCTACTTATATATCCAACAGTAAACCATGTAAATAAATGTTCACCCGGAGACTGGAACAAGAATATTCAGAGCAGCACTATTCTTAACATCCAAAGACTGAGAACTGCTCAAATGCCCAGGAGCAGCAAAGTATATAAACAATGGGCTACTGCACCGCATTTAGAATTAAAAAGTAAACAATACATTGAAATTCACAATAACAGTGAGCAAAGGCAGCAGACACTAACGATTCAATACTGCATGATTCCACTTCTGTAAAGTTCAAAAACAAACAAAACCAGCCTCTGCTGCTAGAAGACAGAACAGTGGTGACCACTGTGGGGAAGTGACAGGAAAGGGGTTTTGGGGGTGGTGATGTCCTGGTTCCTGATCTGGATGCTAGTTATGCTTGAGAGTTCAATGTGTGAACAGCCACCAAGCTGCACACTGATGATTTGGGCACTTTTTTTTTTATATACTACACTTCAATAAAGAGTTTCTAAAACACCACCCTGGCTGGTGTAGCTCAGTGGATTGAGCACCGGCCTGTGAATCAAAGGGTTGCCAGTTTGATTCCCAGTCAGGGCACATCCCTGGGTTGCAGGCCAGGTCCTTGGTAGGGGGTGTGCGAGGGGCAACCACATATTGCTGTTTCTCTCCCTCTCTTTCTCCCTCTGTTCCCCTCTCTAAAATAAACAAATAAATAAACAAGCAAACAAAAAGAATTTCTAAAAAACCATGTAGGGCCCTGACCAATGTGGTTTAGTTGGTTGGGCGTCATTCTGCAGAGCAAAAGGTCACCAGTTCTATTCCCAGTCAGGGCATATGCCTGGGTTGCAGTTTCAGTCCCCAGTGGGGATGCTTATGAGGGGCAACCAATCCATGTTTCTCTCTCACATTGATGCTTCTCTCCCTCCTTTTCTCCCTCCCTTCCCCTCTCTCTAAAAATAAATAAAATATTTTTAAAAACATGTAGGTGTGTCTCGTTTCCCTCCTCTGAGGTACTGGTGACATGCCCAACCTCCAGACACCCTGAATGAGATGGACACAGAGCATGGATTGTTGGCTTAGAAAAGAAAGTAGAAGATAGGCATTCTCAACTCATAGCTGCAACCTTTACATTTAAAGATAATGAGCCCTGGCTGGTGTGGCTCCGTGGATTGAGCACTGGCCTGTGAACCTAGGGGTAGCTGGTTCCATTCCTGGTCAAGGCCCATGACTGGATTGCAGGCCGGGTCCTTGGTTGGGGGGCATGTGAGGGGCAGCCAACTGATGTTTCTCTCTCACATCGATGTTTCTCTCCCTCTCTTTCTTCCTCCCTTCCTCTCTCTCTAAAAATAAATAAAATCTTTAAAAAAAGAGGAAGAAGAAGGAGACCTAAACAATGAGAAAATCACTGTAGGTGATTCCGCACCTTGTCAATGGGTTTCTCCCTATGACTTCCTAAGGCCTATGTTATTGATCCTTCTAGCTCAGGAAGCTGTTTTTTGGTGACCTGGGGTTTTTTTCCCCTTTATTTATTTCTTTTTCTCATTTCTTTGATCATTTTTCCTTTTGTTTTTACTCAATTTAAAAAGTTAAGCTTGTTGGCATTGGCTTTTACTTTTATTTTTTGTCTGCCGTTGCGTTTTGATTCATCAGGTGAACTTGGAACTGGTTTTCTTTTGAGGTGCATTGGACCGAGCTTCTCACCAGCTCTTCCCAAATGTGAACTGACCTTGCTCAGCGCTCCTCGGCTCCGAGCGCACAGTGAGCCCAGTGTTCTGCGGCCTCTTGCCACCTCCGCTGAGGAGAGGCTCCCACTGGTAACAGTCTCCTCAAGAGCACTGGCGAGGGTGGCTCGGATACGGAGAAGCTGGCCTGGCTCATCCTGGCTGGGAAAGCAATGGCCGAGAAGGTCATTGGTGAGACTCAACAGAACTCCTCCAGCCTCCAGAGACTATCCCGCAAAGCGGGAATCATGAAGGCCGGGATCATCCCCACACAGTGAAATGTTTGCAGTGACGAGGGAAAGACTCCGGGGGAGGAGAGGTGTTTGCATGTCTGGGGACTCACAACTGCAGGAGAGAGAAGGGGCTGGAGACAATTTCCACCACTTAGAGTCCACTGTGCAAACCGTCAGCAGGAGTCAATTGTCCACTGGGACTTAAAAGCAGAAAAGCTGCTCTTGGATGCCAGTGTGAACATCGGACTTTGGGTTCTGCAACAAACCCACCTTTTCCAACAAGCTGGCTACGCCCTGTGGCTGTCAGTCTCCCCTCCCCCCACCCCGCCGCACTGCCCCGGAACACCCCGGGGTCACAGCAGGACCCACGGGGTGTATGGAGACTGGGAGTTATTCTGTATGTCCTTGTCCGCAGAGTCTTGCCTTGTGATGGGCAGAACTTCCAAGAGCCAAGAACAGCACTAGAGCAAAATATGTTATACTCCCTTCTGCATGTTCATGGAGTACAAAAATCCAAGAAATTTCTGATTCTCAATGAGAAGTAAGAGCAAATCATGGAGGATCCACAGACGATCGTGGGATATTACTACAAGGAGCTGGAGCCCTACTTGGAGCCACTCTCAGGACCCAGAGCAAACCAAACCGAGGGTGTCCCTGAGTTACACATGAGTTATCAGAGAGACCCAGGACTCACTGATTAGCAAGACAAGCTGTGAGGTAATGGCCACAGCTCTGCTCCTGGGTGATCAGAAGTCCTGGCAGATGGTGTCCCAATATGCTGAAGCCTTCATTTCCAGCAGGTCTAACCAAAAGCTGCACCCGCCCCAGCCCGCAAAGTGTAGCACAGGGTCTCTGCCGACTGTGAGTGGCACAGTTGTAGCCGCCTACCACTTCATTTCACCACCAATCACTACTCTAAGAATACTCAGAGGAGTAATGAAGGCCCTGAGGAGGATCGAGGACAGGCCACAGCACAGCCAACGAGCCTGCCAGTGCCCCACCCTGTGCCTGTCCCCACTGCCAAGAGCAACCTCTCCACCTGCGCCAATCAGAGCAGGAATTCCCCACTCTGGAATAGAGCCAGCCTGGGCCAGGCTTTCATGCAGAAAGGCAAAGACAACCTAATCGAGCCAGGGTCTGGGCCCACGGCTTCTGTGTCTGCCTCAGTCTCCCTCTCGGAATCCAAGTGAGCCTCTGGGCTGCACCCCACTGAGAGGATCTGAGAAGACACCCCCCAGCACAGCCCCTCAGTGTGTCCCTATGACCTCCATCCTACCCAGGATGTCAGCAGCGGTGGTGGAACCCCCAGGGATGTTCAAAGGGAATCCTGCTAGACCCCAGAGATTTTGTCCTGAGGTGAGACCCCCGCCTCTCTGGCAACAAGCACACTAGCAGGGGCTATTCGGAGCTTCTTCAGGAAGTTAGTTCAAATTTACAGGAAGAAATGTCTGTTCAAGGCTTGCCACAGGAACCTGAAGGAATTGAAAGCAAAGACAGAGGGAAGTCACTAACCCTCCCATGATGGGCAGCGGAGGCACTGATTGAAAAAATAATGCCCTGGCTGATGTGGTTCAGTGGATTGAGCGCCAGCCTGAAAACCAAAGGGTCGCTGGTTCCACTCCCAGGCAGGGCACATGCCTGGGTGGTGGGCCAGGTTCCCAGCTGGAGGCACAGAAGAGGCAACCACACATGGATGTTTCTCTCCCTCTCTGTCTCCCTCCCTTCCCCTCCCTAAAAATAAATACATAAAATATTTTTAAAATGTTTAAAAAGAAAAAGTAATGAAAGGATTTCCAGCGGCCAAGGATTTTCACACTTTGGTGGAGGACGAAGGTCGAGCTCCATGGAGATGGCGGGGGCAGCGGGGGGGAGACCAGTGCCCACCATGAGCAGCTGCTGTGAGGCCAGGAAGGACTCCTGGGTGTTGATGGCCAAACACACATAGCGGGCAGCCTCCCACCATCAATTTACGAGTGGATCCCACACCCCCGTGGCCTTCAGAAGCCTCGCCTCTGAGACACCCCCACCAGAGAGACAAGATGAGAGGCCATCCGCAGCCTCGCCCAGTGTCTCCCCCACTGCCCTCCCCATCTTCTCCTCTGCCTTGTGGGGAGGGAAGCTGGCTCAGTAATGTAAACACACCCAGCTCCAGTGAGAACAGGCAGAGGTTCTCTATTCAGAGCTTTCGTGGGTAGAGTTGGCCACCAGCACCTGGGTTTGGTAGACTCTAGGCAGGCCCGGTGGTGGGCGAGCTGTAATGAAGAGGGAAAGCCCCAGGAAGGCCGCTGGCCAGCAGTCACCTTGATGGCTTGCCCTGTCGGATAGTGGGGCCGGGCTGTGCATCCTGCTGTGGCCAATAAGCTGGAGGAAGCACGTGTCCATAAGAAATATTGCATCAGATGAAGATCACAGAACATCTGATGATTATGAAATTACCAGGTGTTTCCTCCTGTGGCTCTAATCCACACGACAAGAAGGGAGTGCCAGGAGAAAAACTACTCTCCGGAGGGAGCTGTCTTAAATGAAAACACTTCTTTGGGTGTGTTCAAACATTACTGTTGACCGCACAGGACAATCTGGATGGAACGATGTGACAGCTGGACGGAGCAGTCACAGCCAGAGGACGCCGTCTGATGTTCCCCTTTACCCAGCCGTCCGGAGAGTGGAATAAACCCTTGGGGTTCACAGGTGTTCAAACAGATTACCTTTTTGATTCCAGTTAGTTTGGGTTGAGTTTCTGTCACTTGTACCCAAGAGAACCTGGAATACATAAATGTTTGAATAAAAGTGTCACTTAACTTTTGTTGATTCTATTTGTTTGGACTACAGATATACATGGACTTGTATGAGAGTACTTTTAAGTCACATCAGAAAAAAGCAGAGAATAAAAATGAAAATGATTATAGATTTATTTTATAACCCTCCAGCTGTGAGAGCTTTGATAAATTTTATTTTCTTTACAATTTTTTGTTTTTTACCTTTTAAGGTTTAGTTTTCCTGAATATAAGTGGGACAAAAGCATGTTTAACAAAAAAGAAGAGAGTGGCCCCACTGTATATGGATCAATTGTTAAGTGCCAGGCAACATAGGTTCTATTTCTTCCTGGAAAAGAGAAAGATCGCATCTGACAGAGACATGATGTCAGCGTGTGAGAGGATGGATACATAGAATTGGCGAGGAGACAACAGCAATAAAATTTGGGAGGCAAGAATTTAGATGTAGGAGTGGTAACTTTTCAGCAAACACAAAAAAGCCAAAACTTCAGCTGGCAGGGGCAGAAGTGTGAGTAGCTCGTTCCTGCTGCAGGTCCCTCTAAATCTCTGACCCGGAGGTGACAGGGTCCCTGTCATGGAACAGATGCGTGAAATCCGGGGGGGTCCCTGAAAGTCCAAAGCCAGAATGGCTGGAAGCCCGTATTCCCACCGCACTGGCAGAAGACTGGAGGTTGGCTCCCTGGAGATGAACATTCCGCAAAGCTCTGGACTCCAGGCCCAGCCTCCCCTGTGGGCAGTGGGGCTGCGCTGAAAACTCGGGAGCACGTGCGAGTCTGCGCACTGAGCGGTGCGACCCCTGGCCCCTTCTCCACCGGGATCCCCAGATGTTGGTGGCTAGTTAGGGTGCAGCTTTCAGGTTACCTTTACTTCTGTTTTTATACATTTTCAGTTCTAGATAGATTGCTTCCAACTTAGGTGTACCAGGCACCAAACGAAGGGTCGATTTGCTCCGACAACGAAATGACATCTGGAACCGCAGCCGAACCGGAGGGAGCCGCCGGTGCTGCTGATGGGACCCTGGGAGTCGTCCGGTCCGGCTGTCCTCCGCACGGACGCCGTGGAACAGGCCCTGGAAGGGGAAGAAAGCGGGGCTGTGGTCGCACAACCAGCAAGGGTCCGACTTGCATCCCCTCCTTCTGGCTCTGACGCCTCCGCCCCGGTCCCCACACCACAGACCCCCAGCGGCTCTGTGATCGCAGCTAGTCCCTGCCCCACACCTGGACCCCAGGATTCATGACCAGGAATCAGTCTCACCTTTTAGCTAAAAACACATTTAAAAAAATTCACCCTTTCCCAAATACTAAATAGACTGCAAGGTAGACATCCCAAACAAGATCCAATCCTTTTCCCACAAAATTCGAATGGTTTCTGATGGAGTCCAAACCATGACTGGCTTTCTCAGTGGCGGTTGGGTGACGAATTGACGTCCTTAAAGGCTACGGAGGGAGCGGCGGGGCTGCCCGGGCGAGGGTACCCGCCCCGGCCTCACCCGGGTGTCCACGCAGCGGTGGCTGCAGCCCCAGCTCCAGGGACTCCGTCGGCCGTGATTGGTGGAGCTGCCGTGGGCGCAGCGCCGGGCGAGACTTGGCAAGATTCATTTGCGAGTTGCCAGCGAGGGTCCCAAAATCTTAGACTTGGTGGGCGAACTGCAGGTGGCCTTTGCAGACCTCGAAGGGCTTGGAGGGAAAAGCCAACGGTTTCTTCCTGTTAGATCAGACTTGGAGCTAATACGAAAGACCACCGATGGAGCAAGCGGAGGTGGACACAGATAAGACCCCGAGTTCTGACCCTGACAATTGACACTTCATGACTGGTTCCTCCTTAGGTGCCTCTGCAGATAACAGCAGGTCGTCTAAAACAACCGCACGCACGCTGGGGCTGTCCGTGCTCTTCGCAAAGGGATGGAGAGACTTCAGGGGCAAAGTCCTCGGTGGGAAAGAGCAGGCTTCCAGCCACCCAGCCAGTGCAAGGAACGTTGTCACAGATGAAGAGGGACATTACACAGTTCCCTGAGAAGACATAACCGTCTTTAATGTGGACGACTCTAACAACAGAGCACCAGAATGTGAGGCAAGGATCTACAGAGCTGGGCAGAGAAATTAGCCAATCCATTGCTATGGTGCTAATCCAGCACCCCTCCCTCAGAAATGGACAGATCCAGCCCTGGCTAGTTAGAGCATCCTGCTGATATAGCAAGGTTGTGGGTTCAATCCCCATCAGGGCACATACAAGAACCAACCAATGAATGCATAAATAACTGGAACAACAAATCAGTCCATCTCTCTCTCTCTCTCTCTCTCTCTCTCTCTCTCTCTCTCTCCACCCCTCACCCCCATCAGTAAGTAAAAATTACAAAAAAATATTTTAGCCCTGACCAGTGTGGCCCAGTTGAATGGGTACCATCCATCAAAGTGAAAAGTCATTAGTCTGATTCCTGGCTAGAGCACACACCTGTGCTCCAGGTTTGGTCCCAAGTTGGGGCACTTGCGAAAGCAACCAGTTCATGTTTTTCTCTCATATCAGTGTTTCTCTCTTTCTCCTTCCCTTCCCCTCTCTCTAAAATTGAAAAGAAAAAGACTTTAAAGTAGTAAATTGCCACTCTGCTAAACCAACATGAAGGGATCTTGCTCTTTCCCAGTTCTTTTTCAAATCAGATACCTTCGTGTGTCATCTGCCCTTCAGCTCAAACTAGGTCTGCATTGATGTGAATGCTGTTGTCTGTTGCGGTTTGGTTTATCGTTTCTATTCTGTTACCTGTGTGTTGGGCCCTGGCAGGGTCTCTGTACTTTGACCTCGTGGGTCCTCCGGAGAAATCACGGGCTGTGTCAGGTGGGACATCCCAGCTTTTCTAGTGACGTTATGTTGACAGTAGTCGCCCTATAACCAGGTGATAGGTCAAACTGTGTATTTCACCTCAAATAATGTTCATGTAGGAAGGATCCAGGCCCCTCCTGCTTGTCCTCTTTGCCTTCCTTAGTCATACCAGCTTTCGTCCCCACTGACCACCCTCATGGACAGGGATGGTGGTTCCACCTCCAAGTTTTGTGTCTCTGAGAAGATGGGGGCAGGAGGAGGGGAGAACAAAGGAGAAAAGAAGTCTCTTGTTCTAAGTCTCGGTCATTTCATCCTGGAAGGGGAGCCCTCCACAGTTTTTACCTAATCTCACTGACTATCTGTAGCTACAAGGGGGCGGAGACCAAGCTTTCAGAGCTTCTGTGAGAGAGCTAGGCAACGGGAGCAAGGGAAGTTGGGAGCTGCCAATCAAGTGCTTCAGAGTTAGGAATAAATGTAAGTTGCATTATTACATCTGCATATTTCCTAAACTCCCATGAGCATATCTTAAGCTAATTTGCTCATGCTGATGTTGATTTCTATTTGCATAATACTTGGAGGGATCTCATGTAAACATTTCACACTCTATAATATATAAAGAATAACACCATCCTTTTTTATTTCTCAGTCTTGATGTCAGTTTATACATCTATTTGATCAAAGTGAGCTAGGACAAGAATTGAAAATATCTCTAGATGCTAGTTCAGGTAATTGGGTGAATAAGACATATTTTTGTCCACATGTTATTTTTTGAGTTAATTCCTGGAATTTTCCCCAGTGGTGGCAAGAATATCTTTGGTTGGCAAGCAACAGTACCAAAGATAATTTCACCTGTCTTCCCACATGTTTGCCCTGCTTGGCACATTATATGAATTGGAGTTGCTGCAGCCATCAAGTCAGAGATTGGGGTTTTGTCTGCGGAGCCTTTTCAGAGCGATGTGCTTTGTCTCCATCTGGTGTACAAACTTATCTTTGCTACGTCAGCAGCGGTTCTGGCACAGACTGCCCTTTAGAATCACCATGGCGCTTGTAAACAACCCCAGTGCCCAGGTCCCTCCGCAGACTAATTCAGTCAGGTCTGGGATAGGACCAGGCATCCGTTTTTGTTTTTGTTTTAAGATCTGTAGGTAATTTTAATGTGCAATTAGGGTTAAGAACCACTGAATTAGAAGACACTCTAAGTCCGTGAGGAAGACTGGACGATCATTCCTCCTCCGAGACTGGCCCCAACGGACAGAGCTGTCCGCTGAGGTCAATTCTGTCATCTTAATAGAGGCCCTTTCACAGCTGCCAGAGGGGGAATCCTCAAGGACTTGCTAAGAATGCAAGGGACTTACATCTAAATCTAAAACCACACCCATCACAATGGCCAAAATTGAAAAGACTAGGGATACCCAGCAATGGTGAGCAATTAACTGCAAGTCTGCCAGTGGGAGTGTGAATTGGTGAGACCACTTTGGAAAACTGGTGCTATCTCCTCACCTCGAACACATACACATATCTTATGACACAGCAATTTCACACCTAGGAACACACTGAAATGCATGTGAGTGGGCACCCAAGGACATGTTTAAGAATGTTTATAGCAGCATTATCTACAAATAACCAAAAACACACACTATGTTTTCCAACAGTAGAATGAATACATTGTGATCTGCTCATACAATGGAGGACTCTGTAACCATAGAAGTGGAAAAAAACATAGCTACACACACAATAAACGCATAAATCTGACAAAGGTAATTTTTCACAAATAAAGTCAGACCCAAACAATGCATATTTTAGGTTTTCCATTTACATAAAGTTTAAAGCAGGCCAAAATAATATACACTGTTGGAAGACACAGAGGTTACCTGTGAGTAACAGGAGGAGGTAGTGTCTACAAAGGGGGTGGAGTAAGGGTGTTTCTTGCCCTCAGCTGCCCTTACATAGATGCATTCCCTTTGTGATGATTAATTGGGCTGTAAGCCATTTTGCGCACTTGATTTTAGAAAGTTAAAACACAAAACAGGATATTCCAAAACAGTTTTGTAGAAATCTAGCCTTCCTCTTCACCTTCGTCTTCAGAGTCAGGAAACACGGCCTGATTCTGGACACACACACTTGGCATCTTGCTGGATGAGTGGCACGCAGCAGCTGCACCTCTGTGTTGGACTGCCTGCTGCAGAGGTTGGTAAACTTCAGCAAAAAGCCAGGTGGGCTTTGCAGACCAGAGGGTCTCTGCCCCAACTACTCTCCTCAGATGAATGGGCAGGACTCTGGTCCCCAAAACTTTACTGACAAAACTGCTGGTAGGCTGTGCAGCCTCTGGTCTGTTTGTATAATCTGTCTGGAAATTTCCACACGGTTTATCTTAGAAAATATTTTTAAAGCTCTAATGTGTTTTTTATTCAAATTTTGAAACTGAGTTTAAAATTTTTCAAAGAACAAATAGTCCACATGCATATTGTATCTCCAGAAGGAATTTTGGTGTTGTGAATGGTCATTTGTGGTCAAATAAGTTTAAAAATGGTCATTGGAGAACAAAAAGAGTCCCCCGGCTACATGTTACACAGAGCCACAGCACCGAGGAGCTCAGTGTTAGCACGTGAATTACATTCTCAAACCACACGCTTGCCTGGCCACTGGCCTGAATGCAACCA
>PVIA01015203.1:0-23718 GCA_004024845.1 Tonatia bakeri
CTTTTCCCATGTAGATTCCATAGAAGTGTTATAAAATTGAGATCAGGCCTGGAATCAGAACCTGCACCCTAAAATTTCTACCTGTGTGTCTATGCTTCTTCTTCATAATCGAAGGAAAGGTCTTCCCCACCCCCCCTAGTTTTAGGAATGTGGTGGCAGAGAAATAAGGAATGCTTTTGTCTGAGGATGTGAGCAGGAGCTGCAGGATTCAGTCTAGAGAAAAATTGAACTGAGGGGAAATAAATCTTTTATATTCACTTTCTTCATTTTTATTTGGCTAGTGCTCATAGTGAGACAGGATAGTGAGAAGCTAGGAAAATTCCTTGGCAAGGGCAATAGGGAAACTGAGATAGGTAGCCCAACAGACTGGCTGTATAATTTTACCTCTCTAGAGATAATGTCTAGGCCTTGGTTCTTTTCTCTGGACCCAGAAAAGCAGCAAAACCAGGCAAGGGATGCTGGGATCAGCTACAGTAACTAACTGACCCCTGTCTGGCACTGACCAATCAGTGAGACCGTGACCCTGAAAGGGCACACCTGGAGAACCGATGACTATTCTACCGAACCCTCCCCTGAGACCTCTCCTAAGATTCCCACCAGCAAGAGAAATAAAAAACCTCAAGACAAAGGACCCAGTGCTCTCTCCCTCTGGGGAGCAGCCAGCGCCATTCCTTTTCTTTCTTCCCTCCAACTTCTTTCCCACAGGCACGTGGCTCCTAAACTCCAAGACAATGGGCAGCTGGCAGTTTGTCCCAGGCTGATCCCCGGAACCTGTCTCCAAGGCTGTTTTTTCTCTGACTTCCCAGTGAGCAAAAGCAACCCAGCCCAGACTCTCCTGTTGCTGCTTCTATGCGAAGTCCTTCCCTTTTTCACTGACCCCGTGTTTAATAAATATACCCTCATAGTCACCTGGACACATGTCATGAAACCTTTCCTACACAAAGTCAAGAATACACACACTACTGGCCGGCCCTTGGCAGACCCCTCAGGGCCAGACCCCTGTCTGGTAACAGTAGCATGTCTCCCATGACTTTGTCCAGCTGAGTTTTAAATAACTCAGATGGCTGCCTTCTTCCTGTTTCTCTGGGGATCTAATTTAACCATATAATGGAGCAGACTGTTAGGGAGTTCATGACATGATAGTCCCGTGTTGAATTCTGGAGAAATTTTATTTTACTCAATAAGAATAAAAGAAATCAATAAGAATATAAACTAGAAAACAAGAGAGTGGTCACAAGATCGATTAAGGCAAAGGAGTGTTTTTGGTTGGTTTGTCTGTTTGTCTTGTTTGGCTGAGGGGGCGCTGGTAGCACCGGGACACAGTGAAGAAAGAGTGAGCGGAGGAGAGACAAACATAGAATATGTCCCTCAGAAAGGGTCTGAGGAGGCAGCAACCGCCAGAGTCAGCAGCAAATACCCCGTCCGATTTCCCTCGCTCTCTGTGTGGGATGAACCTCAAGGTGCTGATTTCAGTCAGTTCTATGGGTTTGGTTAAATCTCAGGTTGTTGAAACTGATATTTAACCTCTTAAAAACCCATTTCTATTCCATGTAAACTGCACAACAAAGTCTGAACAGTTTGCTGGAGGGTGTGGGGAATCTGGTGAGGAGCTACCTGAACTCTCCTCCAAATTCTAAAACTGTGACATCTCAGCTGCTTTCCCCACAGATGGCCACTCTGCTCCCCCTCCCCAGCCACCCCCAGGAGATGTCTTCATGTCCATCAGCTTTGAAAGCATCTGTTTTCAAAGTGTTGGATTTCAGCAACTAACCACAGAGACTGGTAGGTAGCACTGAAGAAGTTTCTATTGTCCCTGGAGACAAAGACACCAGATTTTCCCCACCCACCTGTCAGGGTAACCTAGAGCATCATTTCCAAGTGGGTGCCACAAAGATAAAAGCCTCTGATGACAGTCTTAGGGTTTATTTGTAAAAAGATACTCAGAAATGGGGACGATGTTCAAAGAAGTATTCCTTTATATTTCCCCAGAGCAGAAATGCTTTAAATGGAATCAAGCCCTATTCCCTGTTACAAACACTTAATGCCATGGTGTTGAGGCCCTCAGGGCACCTCTAATTTTATCCCTTTTCTATTACCCTCCCTCTAAGCCGCAGCCCAATGACTTGGAATAAAATTCATGATCATAATCACCACGCACCAGGCCCTGCCTGATCTGGCCTTTCTTTGTCTCTCCAGCTTCATCTCCAGCCATCTCCCCTGCATCCTGTGCACACTGATCTGCTCTCTAAAATGAGTCACACCCCTCCCACCTGTACAGCTGTAAATTTTCAGGCCTGGCTATTTTATGCAGACACCTTCTCATGGAACATTAGAGCAACAACAGCGTATCTCTCTTGGGACTCACTAAATTATTGAAATTTTCTTTCCTTATTCTATGTGTTCTGAATGAATTCCAGGTCTCAGCGATGCAGGTGGTCCTGCTTTGTACACTGCCGTGTGCTTTAATTAAGCTTATTGTTGTGTCATACGGTGGGTTCCCTACTCAGTGTTTCAGTGTTCCTGGATCCTGCGCTTTGTGAGGGTTCTGGGAGGGCTCTTCAATTCTCTCATTGGGTCCTTTGGTGGGCCTGTCAAAGATTATTGGTTTTCAGAGATATTTGGGCTCCATGAACTTATTTAGTGCACACAGATTTCTGAAATCCACCCAGTTATTTGTGTTCTTTGTCCTGTCTGTGAAACTTTAGATTTAATAAATAGGTACATAATCTAGAGCTAAGAAGAAGTTAGAAAAATAGAACTTTTCTATCTTATTATTACACTGGTATTTATTTTGATGTAGTCTCAGCTAAAACATTAGCAGGAAAGTAATCAGAGATGCTTATGGGTTCTTCGTTTTCTTATACTATATTGGATGGCACCATGAAATGTGCACCAGAATAGAGCCTATACTCAGTGTTGTCACTAGCTACCTGAATGACCTTGAGCTGGAAGGTCCTCTGGCCTTCATTCATAGATTTTGATGGCTGATTAATTGGCCCTCAGGTCTAGGCTTCTACAATCTTTCTTCAAAACATCTCTGCATCCAGAACACCGACCTCCAATACCTGATGCAATGCGCTGCTAGTGCGCTCCCTTTCACAGTTCCCTCTCAGTTCACCTCTGGCCTGCTTTCTGGAGCCTGGCTCTACCCATTGTCCATGTAGCGCCATCGATGAGGTTCTCATTGTCACCTTGCCAATAGGTGCTTCGGCTCCAAAATCTCATAGGAGGACTTGCTCTCTCAGACCACTCTTGGACACAGCTGTCACAGGTTTTGTTATTGGGCGTCCAATTCTGAGGTGGAGATTGGGGTGCAGGGAATGTACTGGGGAGTGCTCTTGGAATCACCTCCCTTGGGGGAAGTGAAGAAAGTAAGACTAGGTAGAGGGAGAATTTGGGCTGTGAGATGATCTCAAAAAAAAGCCCAAGATAATGTTCCAGGGAATGCTGATGGTCCTTCAGAGTTCTCCCAAACTGGGGCAAGGGAACTGGAGTCTTACATCCCCATCTGTCTGTCATTGTAAGTGGATGTCTCTGGGAAGGGCGATGTGATCTGGACATGACATCTACCATTAGTGAAGGATGGTCTCTGGAAGGGACCCAGTGACAAACTGTCAGTCACTCTTGGCCTGAGGGAACGGTTGCTCTAATCCTGAACCTGGACGCAACACAGCATCCAATTTACAGAAACAGCAATACAATAATAAGAATATGTTTGGTTCTGGAACTAGGGAGAGGCCAGTGAGACCTCAAGGAACATAATTTAAAGGGGCACCAAGAAATCAATCAAAATAAATAATGTTCTAATCTAGTTTTTAAACCAAAATTAATGTAAAAACAATGATAGGTATCAAATTTTAAAATAAAAACAGGATCAGTATAATAGTTTCTCCTTTTGCCTCAGGCTCTAATAGAGCTGGGCACAGAATGGATACATATGATTGGTTTTGTTTTGTTATTTGTTGATAATAATTACTTAAGATATAACTAACTGTTCATCAACCCTGGGAATAGTGCACATAATAATGAAATCAAAGCAAAAATGTATCTTTCCTACAAGGGACTGAGCTACTGACTTTAGTAAAACACAAACTCCAATATTTATAAAACAGGTCTTATAGTCCCTGTTTTACAGAGGAGGCAGAGACAATTCAATAGATTAATAATTTTTATGCACAGGAAATAGGCATTTATATAGGAATCATGGTCTGTGTTTTAAAATAAATCAATGCCATTATTTTATAGTCACACTGTAAACTCAGGAAATGACTCAAAAACCTTGAGAAAACTTCACACCAGCTACTATGAAATATCAGGTGCAAATAAGAACTTAATAAATTTTTTACTTGACGTGATGAATGTGTAGTAGTACAAGGCTCTCCAGGCCTTCGCTAGCCTTGCCCTTGGGAAAAACGCTTTGATATTCAAGGTGCATATGAGATTTCATATTTCCGAGGATCCTCCATGTAACCCATACTGACTATTGTTTCCCTATCTTCACAGTCCATGGAACTTTTCACCTGCATCGGGGATCTTTACACAGAGCTGTGGGGATCAGAAGAACTTAAAGTTATACAACTTTTCTCCACTAGATAATGAGTTCTCGGAGACAGAGAGACTCACTTTTCTCTATCCTACGTATATGTTAAAGATCAATGAATATATGAGGGGGACCCAAAAACCCCTGAAATTATATTCTGGAGGGCAGGCCCCTTATAGTACAGACTTCCCTCACTAGGTGAGTGTTCTGGGAACCATCTGTATCAGTGTACCAGCAGGCATTGTTGTGAGAGGCTGCATTCAGCTTCAGTGATTTTTTAAAAGATTTTTTCAGTGTGTTTGCCCATTTCATGATGGGTGATTTATGAGTGCCCCTGCCCACACCGCACTGAGTGTTCCACAGTTTTTGACCAAAAATGGCATGACCCCTGTGCCAAATCCTCCCTTGCCCCAAGAGCATTTTTTTTTTTTTTTGCTTGTCAGAATGAAAAATTCCTCAAAGGAAAATGTTTTGCCCACATGGAGGAAGTGAAACAAAAAATGACAGAGGCATTAAAAGGCATCAAAATTGATGAGTTAGAAAGCTGTTTTGAGTGGAAAAAAATGCCTTCATAGTTGTGTTGCGTCCAGGGGAGAGTACTATGAAGGTGGCTGAAGTTTAAACATGTAAGAATAAATACACAGTTTTTATATAAATAAATTCCAATTTTTTGGGTCCCCCTTGTCCATTAAAATGCACTCAAATAATAGATGTGATCCCTCTCTCTCTTTTCTCCTTCCTTCTCTTTTCCTCGTCTCCCTCTATGTCTGTATGTACACACACACACACACACACACACACACACACACTTTTAGTCTCTTCAAACAAAAATAAATTAATACTGACCTTTCTCTCTGCACTCTCTCTCTAGTTATAATTTATTCCAAAAGAGGACTAGAAAGAGACAAGTGAAGAGGAACTGCCCTTAAGTGTTTCAAACTAAACTGGAATTTTAAGGCAGATAACACACACATTGTGCACATCTCACTGACAGCGTTAATTGAAGAGGTGTGGAAAATGAAAGCAGAGATTGTGTGTACATATGTGCACGTGTTTCTCTGACTGGGTTCCCTGAAACAGTTCCTGAGATGAAGAATTGTGAGCAAGTGACTTATAAAGGATGTGCTCACCAGAGAAGTCAGGAGGGGGTGGGAGATAACAGCAAGGCAAGGGCGGGGCAGGGCGGGGCGAGGGAAAGCTGGGAAAAGCGATAATTACTGGCAAAGGCCCAGCATCAGTCTGATCCCATAGACAGCTCGGGAATGTAATTTTATAACTCAGAATTTGCTGCCTTTCCAGGCAAGGAAGTCATGATTTTATACTCCTCTCAGTCAATGACCAGGAGCTGCTAGTGAAGAGGCTGTGATAGCCCAAGGTCAGTCCTCTGACAGACCACAAGGGTGCGCCATTAGAAGGAAAGTGCATAGAAGCTGGGGTGGGGACTTGCCAGACTAAAAGGCATACAAGGACTTAGGGACAAGAACCACACGCACCCACTATAGTCTACCGCTTACGCCACTAAAATCCTCTTGTTTCTTACCTTTCCTCATCTGGCCATGCATCTTCATGATTGTGGTTGATCACCATTTCTGAGGGAAAATTCAAGAGGAAGTGTAGGAAGAAGAGCTACAGCTCCTGTTGCTGCAGTTAATCTCCCAGATGTAACTGACCCTTAGTCCCTGCTCCAAAACGTTAACTGAGCTATTCCACATTCCACTTAACCTTGTGCTTGTACTTCTGTTGGTCTAGGTGACTTAGAAGATGGCATCATGCAGAGCTTAACCACTGAGGCATCTACACTCCAGGCTGCTTTGCACATTTAAGGCTGTATCTATTGCAATTACTCACTTAGAGGAAAAACCTGGTTAGTGAAGTCACAAGAAACCCTACATGGGGGTTTCTGAGTAACCTGTCACCTGAGTAACCTGTTTCCCCTACTGCCATCTTGTAGCAGCACACCTAACTCCACATAATGATGAGGGACAATTATTCTTGTCAGGATGGCGCCTCCTATCTTTGCCTTCTGGCCCACTGTCATCAGGAGACCAAACTGACCAGACAGCAATGATGGTTCTAAGACTCATGAGACACATTGTGTCTCCTGGTGCACCATTCCCTGCTCAGGAATGAGGACCTCTCCTACTCTGCCCAATGTGGTAACCTCTAGTCACATGTGCCTGCTAATCACTTGAAATGTGGTTAGTGCTGCTGAGGAACAGAATGTGTAATTTTAATTGAAAGCTAAATTTAAAAACTAAAACAGGATAAATTATGTGTGTGTGAAGCACTACCCAATTATAGCATTTCATTTTAAGAGTGAAACATGCAGGATGATATCATTGTTTTACTGTAGTGCTTATTCAAGGTTTGTGTGTAATTTCCAGTATTATACATAAACACATTACCAATTTAGGTTGTACCAATAGATTAATGTAATTAGGATTGTTTCCATGCATTGATGTAACATTGTAATATGCTTATTTGGATACGTTATACAGAGAGCATGAACTAAGCGAGGCCTATGTGAACTATAATTAGTAACTAAATTAAGTACCTACTATTTTTATTACAGTATAATTAATTTTTTTCATGTTGAAAAAGTAAGTATGAACAAAATTTTACATTTAAAATGTAGACGTACTATTAATGGAGAATACAGTGGCAGGGTGGGGGGCAGGCACAGAACTACAACCAGTAGTTATCTTAAAAAAGAGAGAGAGAGAGAACTAGAAGAAAGTACATCATCAATTTCACACTAAATGGCAATTATAATTTTTCTGAGATGAAACAAAATCAGCTGTTTCTTGCATACAAATTGAGATAATAAAAAGAATACTGTTACAAGACATTCTCAGCAAATGCACAGTGAAATTGATAAGAAGTTCCTTCTCAAATCATACATAATCAAAACTAGTTAACTGATATAAGAATTAAACATCTAATGACATTTAGCATGATTTTTAACAGGATCTGAGGTTGTGACTGACCAACTATAAATGGTGTGGATGCTCTCATGCGCACACACACACGTGAGCCATAAAGGTTGTTGTTTCAGTTACAGAAATGTTGAAAATCGGTGAGAAAGACACTAGAAAAGATATTTCACAAAAAATGGAAATTCCTCAATGGAACCACTGAACAATTGCTCCTAAAAGATCTTTCTGGAGGTACAGCAGTCCCCCCTTGTCAGTGGTTTTGCTTTTCATAGTTGCAGTTACCCATGGCCAACAGCAGCCCAAAATATTAAAAAGCAGATTCCGGAAGTAAACAATGTACACATTTTAAATTGGACACCACCCGCAGTACCTGAGTTCACCTCTTCATGTCATCATTGTGTCATATCACATCCTCCCAAGAGAGACGAAAGGTGCATACAGTACAATAAGATATTTTAAGAGAGACAGAGACCATATCACATAACTTTTATTACAGTGTACTGTTATAATTGTTTTATTTTATCATTAATTATTTCTGTTCATCTCTTGCTGTGCCTAATTTATAAATTCAACAGTATCATAGGTGTACATGCTTAGGAAAACTCATGACAAATAAACGTGATATTCGAGTGGGGGGAAAATGATGCTCTAAATGACCACATATTGGGTCAATTGATGAAACTGGAACACAAATATCATTAGATGAAAATATGGTGCTAATGTTAATTTACTAACACTGATCATTGCATTGTGGTTATGTTAAAAATTGTACTTATCATCAGTAGTAGTATAATTACTCTTATCATGGTCCTTACCACTGACTGAACACCCACTGGGCTAAAAGCTTTCTGCGTGTTGTCTTCCTCAATCCTCACAAAACCCAGGGAGGGAGGCAGTTCAGGAGAGTTTTGTCCTTGTAAAGATTTCCCAATGCGGATATCTCTGGGATTACAGCCAGCTGCTTATTGAATCTGGACAAGGGAAAGCATCTCTATTGTGAAATGTACTTCAGTTCTTCCTCAAAACAAATTCTGTGCCTCCAGCCTAAGCACATCAGGATGGACTTAATGAAACAAAGGCGAGAGGCTCAGGAAGGTGCGCTTGCTCTCATGTGCAGTGGGGCTTGGGGAGGGGGTGCGGTAAGGACTAACTGAGGATGTTTTCACTTGGCAACATGCAGGAAAAGGCAGCACAAAATGGCTGTGGCCCAAAGTGTAACATAAACCACAAGTGGGTCCAGAGACAGCTTTGGCAACAATAAGACTTACTGTTTGTCCCCTTGAATCAATCACTTGACTCTCAAGGTTGACATCGGTGGTTCTCAACTCAAGCTACAGATTAGAATCCTCAGGGGAGCTTGCCAGAGTAAAACAGCACCAGGCCAAGGCAAGGCAGACCCATCAAATCATTTTCTAAAGGTGGGGTCTGAAGACACACCCAGCCATGCCCCTGTTAATGGCAGGCGTGTTCTAAGCAGCGCATCGTTGGGTGATTTGGTTGTTTTGCGAACATCATAGAGTGCACTTACACAAACCTAGACGGCATAGTTTACTGCACGCCTAGGCTGTATTGCTTCTAGGCTACAGGCCTGTGCAGTACGTTACTGTACAAAATGACATCACACACATGGGAGTAATGTGTTGCACTATGACGTCAGGGCAGCTATGATGTCTCTAAGTGATAAGAATTTTTCAGCCTCATTATAATGGTATGGGACCACCATCGTATATACAGTCTGTTGTTTACTGAAACATTGTTACATCACACACACACACACATCTCCATATATATCCTCAAGTGATTTTTGTTGTTTTTATTGAGTTATGACTTACGTGGAATAAAGTTAAAAAATCTGAAGGGTACAGTTCAGTGAATTTTGACCATGTATACACTAGGTAATTACTCACTGGATCAAAGATGTAGTAGAACAATTCCACCACTTCAGAACACTCCCTTAGGTTTTCTCCCAATCAGTACCCCACCATACCCCCAAAACAACCACTGTGCTGATTTTTAACACTGTAGATCAATTTTGCTAGTTTTTGAACCTAATATAACTGGAATCATACAGTATTTCTTCTTTTGTGTCTGGTTTATTTCACTCAGTATTGAGCATGTACAATTTATAATATTTTGTGTAGTCTGTTCATTTACTGCTCATTTATCGATTCACCATATTCCATTATATGAATACAACACAAGGTTTTCATCCATGCTACAGTTGATGAGTATCTAAGTTGTTTCCAAAAATTCATACATGTTATACGTAGTACTGTCGTGGACATTCCTGTACAAGTAAGTCTTCTGGAAGATGAACCTGCTCCTCTCCAGTAAGAGCATTGCTGGAGCACAGCGTAACTCTGTATTTACCTTTTGTGGATACTAACAAAACATTTTTTTCCAAACTAGGAATGAACTCCTGGCAGCAATGTATGAGTTATCCAGTCATCCCACACCCTTATCAATATTTGTCCATCATTGTAATCTTGGGGCTTCTAGTGGTATTACATTGTTCTGTTCTTCGTTTAGTATTTTTGTTTGTTTTGTTTTTCAATCTCACTGGTGCCTAAAAAATTGAGCACCTTTATCTATGCTCATAGGCCGCATGGATAGTTTATTTTGAAATGCCTTTTTGAATCCTTTTTCCATTTTTAAATAATTATTATCTTCTAATAGATTTGTAGTTCTTCATGTATTCTAGATGCAAGACAGTTCTCAGATATGTTGCGGATATGTTCTGCCAGGCAGTGGCTTCCCTTTATACTCTCTTAATGGCATCTTTGAATAAATAGATGTTCTTATTGATGAATGACTTCTAACACAGTGTGGGTTCTTCAGACAGCAGGCTATGAGGTAGTCTAGTGTTCAAGATGTTTATAGACTGGTGTTTGGACAAACAGCCATGGGATACAAATGTAGGAGAAAGGCAGATGTCTGGTAGTGACACATGACCACTCATATCAGTCAACCAGCAGGTACACACACACACACACACACACACACACACTCCCTCTCCAAGCTGTCCTGCATTGGGCAAAAACAGTGAACTAGTATACCACCATCCAGATCAGTCACTGACTGAACCTGACCCTGGAAGAGTATGACCTTGGGCATGGTGCCTCTCTGCACTGGAAGCAATCCCTAAAGCAGGAGGCACACTGTCTACTGACAGCCCTTCCAGCTCCTGGGGCAACAAGTCAGTTCTTCCTTGAAGGGGAATGTGGGTGTCACATCTCTGTGTCTACTCCAATGTCCAAATCATAAACATTTCATTTTATAGTTAGTGCTTTTTGTGTGATGTTTAAGAAACTTTTGTCTAATTCGATATTATGAAGGTTTTCGACTATTTTTCTTCTTGAAGCTTTTAAATTTATCTTTCACATTTAGGCCATACATCTAATTTTTGTATACACAGTATGAGGCAAGAGTCAAGGTTCCTTTTTTTCAATATGGAAATCTAGTGGAATGAGCTCTATTTATATATACACACAATAAAACATTGTTTGCCCACCGCATTTCAGTGACACCCTTTCTATTTTACTGCGCAAACGAGGTTGTGAATTGATGATAGAGATGAATGCTAAGCTTCCAGGTCTGAGATTCTAGATACAAGGTAATAAGTATTAGAGTGTGGATAAATGGAAGTTATGCATTGACTAACCAGCAAGTGGTCAGTGATAAAGTTATGTAGCAAATAAAAGCTATGGCAACCTAATAAATCTGGGAAAAGGTTTGTGAGGCTGAACCAAACCAGAAGAAATGGCTGAGTTCAGATATGGGAAACAGAGTTGGGAACAGAAGATTTGTTGGCTATTTGCAAATTATGAAATAGAGTGAAAAAATATAAATGGGTAAGGATAATACTGGCAAAATTCTTCTAGTCTATTTAGAGAGAATTAGATCCACAACAGAGACACAAACACATTTTTCCTGTGGGCACCAGAAAATGCTTCTTGGAGTAGGCGGTGCTTTCATTAAGTATTTTAATAAAACGTGATTAAAAACATGGGGAACTCGGGATTGAAGGTTGAAGAATGTTTGAGACAAGAGAAATTCTGGAAGAACAGCCTATCATTCCACCCAGCAGCACTGAAGTCTGATTGGTTCTGCACCCCCTTCAGTTTGTTTCAACTGTCCAGAACATTCTTCTCAAATCTTCTCGTTCTTCAAGGGTTATCTGAGGTTTACCTCCTCTGGGAAACCACTTCTTTTTAGTCTGCCTCCCAGCCCATCACTGCTAACCACCACCATATTTATCATGTCAGATCCTTCTAAATTGTGAGCTCTTCAAAGGCAAGGACAAAGAAGTAGATGTTCCTCCATTGATTTGTTTCCTGTGCCTGCCGCATGCCTGGATCACCACAGGCTATCAATAAATTTTTGTTAATCTGGATTCTAATTTAACAAAGAGAAATCAAATAATGTCATTTCCCAACTTAGAAGCATAAAATCGAGCTTTACAAATAATAGACTCTCATTATTTTTCCACACAAGAAAAGTAAATCCTGCTTACAGCATTCTCGTTGTAATGTTATGGTGGTAAATCATTTCTCAATACGTAAGTATATCAAATCAACACACTGTATACCTTATACTTACACAATGGTATGTTAATTGTATCTCAAAAAAGTGGGAGAAAATAAAATAAATAGATATCTTTAAAATAACAAATGTGAAAGTAAGTGTGTAGGAAATAATGGCCTGTTCAATTTGATTAATACATCATGTTTGTGATGTCGGTAAGTGAGAGAAAAAGCCAAGGTTGAGTGGTACAAAATCATAAGCTATTTGCCTTTTTGAGAGAAAAAAATAGCCCAGTAGATGATGTGGGATGGACTTCTACCGAGCTGCATAGCTGACTTACTTTCTGGAAGTTTGTATTTCACAGAAATTACGTCTCTCTCACAAAAATCACTCCTGATTTGTGAGGAATGGGTTAGTTGTGGCTATGCATTTTAGCTTTCCAGGTCTCTAGTGCATAAACAAGCTAGGTGATTTTTAAACAACATGTTGACATTTAAGTCACATACTCAGAAGCTTTCACTTTCTTAATAAAAGAAAAAAATGTGCTTGTAACCTAGAGAAAGCAGTAAGCATACCCTTCCCTGTCACTAATCAATAAATAAATTAAGAACATTAACAAAGATGGTAGGGTTTAGAAGATATTTTCAATTATTATTTTTATTTTTGCCCTGATAATAATTATAACTATTTTAGGTAGTCACCAAATATAAAGGTTCCTAGACTTGAAGGCATACAAAATGTAGAAAAGATATTGCTTTTGCCTGAGTTTTATGAAGCTGATATCAATCTTTTGTTTCATAAACTTCTGACTGGTTATTACCCTAAATGCAGTCTTTGTTGCATTTAAAGTGACATTGACAGAAAGAAATACAAGTGAAAAAATTCCCTGTTATACCAACCAGTGGGGCTGGCGAAGGGCTGACTTCTCTCCCGCTGCTGGAGAGTGGAATTCAGGAAAGGTCACAAAGTAGACAGACTTTGGAGATAAAGGTGAGCTCAACTGACTCAATGGAAGACTCAGAGCTATAGCTTTCACTGGTATTTGTTTCTGAGTAGGAGGAGAACAGACAAGATTTGACTGAGCCTCAGGATATAAACTGAGGGAAGCAGAGCTGAAAGTGCCCAGCCCCCAAATCAGGAGATCTGGAGGATTTTATGACCCAGCCTCTGATGGTCATGGGACTTTGGGCAAGACAATTGATTCACTGGGACTCAGGATTTTTGGTTTGGTTCCATTCCATTTTTTTCTATTATATGAAATAACAGTAATGAATAAATAAATTCTAAAATTCCTTTCTGGCTTAATATTTTTATGGACCTATATCTGTAATGCTTCATACTTGTGAAATACCTGAACAAACCAGCTGATCACTTACAACCTTGGTAAGAATTAAGAATAGATAATATCACCACAATTTTACAATTAGGGAAGCTGAAGCTATCCTAGGCAAATGACTCCCAACTGGCTACAAGATGTTGAATGCGACTCTAAACTTCATGATTTCTAAGCATATGCCTTTTCTACTCTCCCACACTGCTGTTCAACAACAACAACAAAAACACAAGTCCTGTTCTAACTGAACATGCAAATAACACTGGAAAATAGTTCACTTAGTCTCTTGGCAATACCCAAGTTCAAGAGTGGAAGGAAAATGAAGTTTAGTGAAATGGCTCCATGTTGGACTAAAGATCTATTTTTATCTAAGAAGGAGGGAATGGGTAATTAGGGGTCAACAAAAATTCAGCCACAGGGAATCATCAAAGCGTTCTAAGCAAAGAACAATGTGATTACATTGTGGGAGAAAGGAATGTATATTATGTATATTTATATAATCATAGGAGACACTTCAAAATACATTGTATAACAACTTAAACTTTACCTTCATCAGCAGAAGTTGAAACCAGATGCAGTATATACATAAAAAGTAACTACTATGTAAAATAGGTAATTCAAGCAATGATTGCTTTGGGCAATCAGGAAGCAGGTGAAAGGCTATCATTGAAGGCTCCATGGAGGAGGTGGAACTGAAGCCTGATGGGTAGGTAGATTGGAAAGCAAGAGCTCCTACTCTCATGAGCACCTTGATTTTTCCTTTATAAATCAGGACGAACTTAGAAGTAGCCAGGTAGCAGTTGTCAAATGTAATATAGTCCAGGGTTAGTCTTTAAAAAGAGCAATTAGTCATAAGATGCAGGTGACAAATAGGTGTGTGAACATCAGGGACTCTTAAACAGAAGGGATTCTTTCTGGAAATCTCTTTGCTTAAAATAAATATCTACTACACGTGAGGTGCCATCTCAGCACTTCACGTTTCCCTTAATTTTCACAATTTTGTTCACAATATCAGCCCCACTTTAGGTATGAGGATATAGCTAAAAAAAGGTGAAAATAATTGTCTTAGGGTATCCACTATAACTAATTTAACTCTGGCTTCTGATACATCAAATCTCTTGTTTAGGAGAAGATACAAGCAAGTTCTAGTTGGAAATGTCAATCCTTACTTTATTTCCTGTCTCATAGACTGCCAACTGATTACCAAACACAAGTTCACATCTCCTTCCTGACACAGGCTAGGTGATACTTTGCCATACTCAACATGTATCTTTCAAGGTCTCGTGGTGGTTTTGTGGACTCCATCCAGCCAGAGGGAGAATAAAGACCATGCAGGAGTCAGCTGAGAGTTTCCTATCTGTGCTATTTCTGGAAATGGCTGGATCCCTATACTCACATCCACGACCAGAACTCAGTCTTTGGCTGCATCTCATGGCAAAATGAAATGTGTGTCATACTCACACAAGACCACACTCTTCTTCACCACCGTCTTCTACGTCCTGTCAAGGACAGACTAAGATATGAAGGAGTGAAGAATTATCTCTATCTTTTTAGGTCTTCGTTTTTACAAAGAAAGAAATTTATGTCTTATAGCTTCAAGCATGCATGTCACTACTCACTCTTTCAGAGCTGATAATTCTTCACTGCTTCAATAGAATCTTCCAGAGTGGGAGTGTTGGGAAGCGTGTAGAAACTGGTGAGTTTCCTCTGCTTTACAGCTCCCTCGAAAATCAGAACTGCTTGTTTTAACATCGGTTAAGTGAAGAAGAAAAGGACTTTATACTACATGACTGATGGGTTTCTCCATTGCCCAAAGAATTAGGAAAAAAAAAATTCTGTGCTTGGCTGTCAGGGGTTCAATTGGCTGGTTTTTCTTTTTTGTTTTTCTTGCTTTCTGGTCTTATCCTCAAAGATACAAGTAATATCGCATTTCACTGACACTATTTACAATTCACCTTTACAATTGCCATCTTTCCAAGAGTCAGTTCCTGGTTCTCCCAACTCCAATCTCTCTCTCTCTCTCTCTCTCATTCTATCACAAATATTTGTAGCCACATTACTTCTCTCCTATATTATAATCTTTTCCAAACCTTCCTATCACTCCTATTAAATTCTATATTCCTTCAGAGCAAGAAGGAAGTGGACTTCTACAAGACAGAGAATTAGAATTATTAGGCACATTTATTTCTATTTACACAATCCCAAAAGACCATGTGAAATACCAATTAAACAGGGATATTCAACTACTAAAATGTTTGTAAGTGAATATGTTCAAAAACTTTTGTTGAATTTTTCTTGTTTGACTGATTTTTGAGACCACATTAATGTTGAAGCTATTTTCTTCATTAGTATATTAATTAAATCTTAGTACCAAGTATATATAATCTATTACTGTATTTATATCCTATTATTAATTACCACAAATAAGGGCTTAAAGCAAAACAAACAATGTTTAATAGTTCTAGTGGTCAGAAGACTGAAACGGGTCTTTCTAGACTAAAATCAAGGTGCTAGAAGAACTACACTCCTTCTAGAGGCTGTAGAAGAGAATCCCTTGCCTCGCCTTTTCTGGCTTCTAGAGACAGCCTTCATCCTTTAGCTTTGGCATCTTCCCCCATTTTCAAGCATATCATCCTCTGACTTCTTTCTCTGATTATGACCCTGCTTCCTTCATCAAGTGCCATCACAAGATTCTTTAATCACAGCTGCAAGGTCTCTTTTGCCATGTAAGGTAACACAAGCACAAGTCCAAGGATTCGGATGTGGACGTCTTTGGAAGATGTTATTCGGCCTACCATAAGTATCAGTACAAATCTCTGGCCTACCTGAGGATTTGTATTCAGAATTTTTACAGTATTTCCTCCTAGAATAAGGAATAAATGTGAAAAACAATGCAAGACTCTTTTCCTCTCTCATTGGTATCACCAGAACTTTGGGTTTATCCTAATACATAGGAAATAAGATGAAATTTGTGATGTACTTTTAAAGCTCTCAGATAAAGCAACTTCTTTTTTTTCCCATTTTTTTTATTTAAATGAATGTTCAAGTACAATTTTCACCCCTTACTCCCATTCAAGTCCTCCCACCCACCCCACCTCCCACCCAATCAAGCCCTCCCACCCCCCCTCCCTACCTCCCTCCCATTACCACCCTCCCCCTATCTTTTATCCATGTGTCCTTTAACTTTAATCCTATAAACCCCTCCTCCTCTCTCCCGAGATCCCTCTTCTCTCTCCTCTGGTCACTCTCCACCTGTCCTCTAATGCAGGGTCTTTGATTATACCCTGCTTCTTTCTTTGTTTTGTTGGATAAAGCAACTTCTTTATTCTGATGCTATAAAACATTGTTTAGTTGACTACTAAAACATACTTAATTACAGTACATTTATAAAGCCATGAAGTATTTATAGTCCAATACCTAAGGCAGATGTCATATAGCATATTTGTTGCACAGTTCCTCAGGTTATGGACACCAACACTCAAACTGGCATCTTCAAGCATGTTAGTGAAAACAAACCTTTCCCTAAAAGTTGTTTTTTTTTTATTTGGAAATTTTTATTTTTCATTCTAAAACACACTATTTTCTAGACACTTCTAAATGTCTAGATTTAATGTCATAAATAAACTTGGCTTGTAAAATTCTTTTTCAGCTAACATTCTATCTTTTGGCTGTATTATTTCTGTACAGGTAAGATGATTTAGCTGGTTTTTTTTTTTTTACCAGCTATGGTATGATTATACCATAACTATACCATAATTTCAGTACATACCTTTAAGTATATTTTCAACTATATATATTTACAGCTTTATATATAGAGAGAGAAATTATAGAAATATATATATATATATTTATATACAGGTATAGATATAATTATTTTTGCAAAGCTGATATTCGTAGAACTCTAAACAATTCTCCACTACTATTTTGGCAACGCAAAAGTAATTCTGACTACATAAATGAGTTTGTGGTCCCTGGGAAACCAGAATTTTATGACAATAGACACAAAAAGAATGAGTTACACAAGGAAAATATTTTTGCAGAACATTGAAACTGTTTTATAATTTTTATCTTATATACATTTACCTTTTTCATTATATTGATTCTACTTTTTGCTTTCATAACCATTATTATTTATTTTCTTTTTTCATTAAGCAGTTTGGCATAAATTTAGTTACATGGTGCTCACTAAGTATTGAATGAATAGAACATCATTTATGGAACCTACTGGGTACCAAGTATTGTACCATATTCTGGGAAACAATATTGAAAAAAGTGACAATGCCCCTGTCCTTGTAGACCTGATAGTTTAGTAAGAAAGACAGATATTAGATAAAAAATGTGACCAAGTGAAATTATCGCAGAAATGGAGACAGTTGTAATAAGTGCTAAGAGGGAGAGGCATGAGATTATGATGTGATGATGTGATAGGAACGTTAGGGTGAGCTTCCCTGAGAAAATGTACCTTAGCTGAGACCTGAAGGATAAATGGGGTGGGGGATGGGCATGCGAGGAGGGGAGGAGCTAAGTAATGGCACGTGCAAACGCCTGTGTAGAAACTTACCAGCAGCTGAGAGAAGGGCTGTGGGACTGAAACAAAGAGGTTAAGGTCAATGTGATAAGAGATAAGTCTACAAAGGAAGGGCAACATCAGATGATGCAGCCTCTTAACTCCATGTATAGTGTCTTTATTCTAAGAGCTATGGGAAACCATTGAAGGATTCTAAGCAGAGAGGGAACACAATCAGTTTAAATTTTCAAAACGAATGTGGAAATTTTGAAGATCATGGTACAAGGAAGGAAGGCAACAAACTTCATGATCAGAAGAGGGAAATATTGAGAATAATAACAATATTCCTACAGTCTCATTATTTCTCTCTGGCTGTGTGACAGACATTTCATTAAATTGCTATATCTGATCCTAAAGAAAAGTCCATTTCAAATAAATTCCAAGTTTATCCTCGGCAGCCTATTATCTTATTGGCCTTTTGGTCTTCAGAGGTCTTATCATTTCCCTGAAAATGACAAAGAAAAAATAATGGAGAAAAGGTCATCATTATGTGACCAGACATTTGAAAGTACTATGCTTATGCCATCAGTAATTAATTATTTCATTCAGCATGAGCTGGAGACTGGAGCTCAGAGGCCATCTGGTAGGCAGTTCCATGGTCTCATGGACTAACCAGTTTCACATTGTTACTAAATTCCAGACTTCCTACTCTGATGGCCATTATGTGAATGTGGGTCTTTGTTATAAGAGCACCAGCTGGCATAGTGCCACCATCTCTACAGAATCTCAGAGCACATGACTTATTGAGCATATAGGTCAATGGAATTATTCTTATAATGAATGAATTGCTCGTTTGCTTATCATCTAGGACGTTAATGCCAATGACACCCAATAGAGTTCGGAACTTCTAGTTGACACTACAGAACTATGGTATATAGCTTAATAAATAAGGATCTTATCCAGTCATGATTTTAATCACCTTTTCATGGTTTACAGGATGAATGTTTGAATTATAATTTAGTTATGAGTGCTCTCTACGTGCCAAAGGCATTCTAATTAAATATTTGAGTCTATTACTATTAATTTCTGCCTTCCTAATTAAACTAAACAAACTCCCTCCTGAGAATGGAGCTCCTTTGTTTGCCAGCCATACCATATTCGTGAACAAACATGACTCAAGAGCTTTTTCATTCTTTTTCTTCTGTTGAAATCCTGCCCAAACTTCAAGGTTATTCTTCTAATAATACCACAGGCACCGAGTCTTCACTGAATACTGCTCCTCAGGTGGCTCTGATGGTTGCCTCCTCTGAGTCCTCAGATCCTTCTGTGTGTCTAGTGTGACCAATGTCACAGGTTGCCTTCCATAACAACCATCCACACATATTAGGTGTTCTATTACTTAAAGACAGAGATGCCCCCCAATAAGTAGTACATACAGCACATGGCATATACTTGATTTATTGATTTTCCCTTTTCATAGATTTGGGGAGAGGCCCCAAAATCCCTAACTGGAGCAGTGCCTCCCACATTGCCTTGACTCTGGGAAAATGTGCTGCTCCTGTCAGAGCTGGTCCAGGTCTTCTTGCCAAGCTAATAATACATGTGAATCCAGGCTCCCCAACTGAGAAGCTTTTTGGCTGAAATGATTTCAATCCCAAGTGTTAAAATGTGTGAAAGCGGCCAAAAATAATAATAAATATCAATTATTGTGTATAAGGGATTTCTTTTTTTCCATTTTTTAGCAATTATTTTGTTCTTCTAAAAGAAAGGGACTGAGAGGAACAAGCCTTGATTTTATTTGTTGGTTGGTTATAGTTATAGTTTTTTTTGTTTCTCTTACTACCAATAGAAGAAAACTTTTAATAGTAGAGTAGTTGCTATGAATAGATAATATAAAG
The DNA here is from genome assembly GCA_004024845.1 of Tonatia bakeri. Taxonomy (NCBI): domain Eukaryota; kingdom Metazoa; phylum Chordata; class Mammalia; order Chiroptera; family Phyllostomidae; genus Tonatia; species Tonatia bakeri. Next base: position 19,739 of record PVIA01015203.1, read on the forward strand.
GGGATGTGATACAGACTTTAAAAATGTACAGGACAGAGAAAAATAAAGGCTATCTAAGTCAATCAAAGTATTAACAAGGATGGAATAAACACCTCTTTCCTATATCAGGTCCTGTGCTCTTCTTAAAAATGTGAATATTTCTATAGCACTTACTCTACGGAGGGAACTGTTCTAAGTGCTTTATGCTAAATGGAAGCTGACCTATCCATTATTATAATCCTCACATTCCAGATAAGTAAATCAGAGTTAGAACAAGAGGATTATTTTTTCCCTTTGGATCTTGGAGGCAGAAAGTTAAATTAACTACTTTCTTTAGCACAGAACACGTGACCACTCTCGACTTGTGCCATAAAAGGAAGTTGGACTCATGGACGTGGACAACAATGTGGTGATTGCTGGGGAAGCTGGTGTAAGGGGACTAAATGGTATTGGGAAAGAAATACAATAAAGAATAATTTTTAAAGAAAAAATGATGCTGCAACCAATAATCATGAAAAGGAAAACAGTTTCTTACATGAGGGGAATTGCTTAGTCCTGGGGCAGAGGGGGCTTCCTCTAACATCTTTTATCAACATCTTAAACATTCATCATAATAAAATATAACCTTAGAAATCACTAGACAGGGACCATTTTAAGAGATTTTTTAATGATATGATCCTTATCTGGCTCTAAAGCTTAAAAGTATTTAACCGACTAACTCCACCATCCACTGTGGAGAGCACGTGCTGCCATCACTCGCTAGGTGTCCTCTCCCATGTGGCAGGCAAGGTGCTGTTTCCGTAGTTTAAGTAACTCAGGTAAAGTGCGAGCGGGTCTCCTTTCGCTCTTCGTTGTTGAGCCAAAGCAGTCGAAGCTCCTCAGTCAGAGACGCACTTCCAACACACCGAATGGAAAATGAAGAGGGCATGTAAGTGTCTGAAACGATCTACCAGACTACTTAACGTAGTTATTTGTCTCCATCTGAATTCTTCTGTACCCGCCCCCACCTTTGCAAATAACATTTGCACACTTTGTAAAGTTATTTTCCTTATTCCTTTAAATACAAATCGGGGCAGAGGAGGATGTTTTAGTGTCTGAGATTTTTTTCTTTCTTTTTAGGAAATTGTGTGTCTCACTTCACACTTTCCTTTTTGAAATGGTAACTCCACGAAGCAGGTGTTCCCCAGTGTCGTAATTACATTTCCAGAATTTTCTTAGGGCAGTCCCGGAAACAACTGTTAGAACCTTTAGTGCCAGAGGGCCAGAGATGTGAATACACTCGCCTCCTCATCCTGGAGACCCAGGTCAGCAAGAAAATCTTGAGAAATCTACTCCTTTCACTAGGCAGCATCATCTCCTTTCCATAAGAACCAGACGAGAGAATCTTAGTTGGGGAAAAAAGACAAAATGAAAGCTAGAAAACCCAGTGTAGCCTCATAGTTTGTTGATTTAGTATTGAAAGCAGTAAACAAATGATAATTCTAGCAATGTTACACTTCAAAGTATGCCAGTACCCCACCTGGAATTAATTTTTAAGTTTTTTAATCAATTAGCAATCATCGTTGTCAACCCCAAAATTTGAAACATCCTGCGATTGCATAAAACTTAAGACCTTCTGAGAGAGGGTCAAAGCCATAAAAACAAATGCATTCACCAATATTTTTCATTTTTCCAGCCTGGAAACCACAAAGGCACAATTCATATAAGGAAAATATTATTGTTTATTGGCTCAAAAAGTTTTAAGTCACAGATACAAGGGAGGAAATAGACCCAACTGTGACAAAATTCTGGAGAACAAATGTTCAGATTAGGAATAGTTTAAAGGGATTTTATAGAAAACACAGGATCAAATGATAATGTAAATGAGCTGGCTGAGCCATTGTGGGGTATGAAATTTTATACATGTATACAGCATCGGACATGTCAGGTGACAGATTTTGTACCTGCAATATCATTATTTGTTAGTTTGGAGTTTTTAAAACACTATAAAGAGTGAGTGAATCATTCCATGTTGTTCTTTGGAAATATTTTCCTACTTTGGTTTGTGAGTATGAAATGGTCAGGAAACCATTAGCAAAGTCAAGTTCACCAACATATTTCCATTTAAATCTCAGTCAACTTCCAGTCAGAAGTCAAAAACCAGACCTCCTATTTTAACAGAAAGAATTAATATAGTATATTGCTACCCAGGTATTAGAGAACTGAACTACACAAAATCATACTTCCAAGGTATGCCAGAAGCAGCAACTGAGGAAACAGCACCCCTAGGACATGGGAGGACAAAAGGAAGAAGATGGGAGAGAAGGAGCCCCGCAGAGCTGAGACTCAGTCCTCTGAGGAGGGGCAGTGGTGCACAAGAGCTGGCATCTCCAAGTCTGGAGATAAGCACTCTGTCAAGATGAAACTCACACCTCCAAGGAAGGTGTGCTGATATTTCTGAGAAGGCCCTAGGAGGCTAGTTTTGCGGTGTTGGGAGAAAATAACAGCAAAATGAATCTAACCTTTAATATTGAAACAAGCTAGAAGAGTCCAGCCGAACAGTTTCTGTGGCGACACAAACAGCAAATAGTTCATTGTCATTCTCGCCATACAGACTCCATCTAGCTCCCCCTGGTGGTGGAGCTTTGCAGGAAGCCAGAAGGTAAAAGAGAAATGTAATTTTGCATGGTCTCAAGGCATCACAGTGTCTAAAGGGGTGGGTTTTAAAAGAAGAGACACTTGATGATCATCACACACTGAATGATTTGAATAATCCCAATATCAAAACAAACCGCAGATGTTACCTAAAAATGAGAGTTAAAATATTTTGGCATCAGCTCAAAATTTAATGTGGGAATAACTTCCCATATTAATGTGGAGAGGAAACTTCGCTTCTCTTCATGGTAGCACGTCTGAGAATAAAATAATTATGCACTTTAAAAAAATCTGTCCTAATTAAAATGAAATGAATTTTGCAGTAATAAATGTGGTGAGATTCTGGACTTGGTGACTAAGAGTATTTGCTGAATTTCTGTGCAGAAGATATTTAAGAAAAGAATACACCATCTGGGTAAGAAGGAGAATGAGCCCTGGAGGAAGGAGTAGGTTCTCTGGATAACCTTTAGAATTTCTTCCCCACTCTTGGTGACATTTTTGTATGTTTTTTTTTAAATCAATGTTCATTTTACATCCTTTTAGAATATCTATCTTTGTCACCACCAGAGCCTGTATTTGCACAGGGTGTTGTTCACATTTGTAATAGTTTTTTGTGGCTGCCGTAGCCAATTACTACAAATGTACTGGTTGAAGCTGTACAAATGTGTTATATGAAGATCAAGTCTGAGTGGCTCTCACTAGACTAAAATGAGGGCATTGGCCTGGCTGTGTTCCTTTCCAGGGGCTCCGGAGGGGGGGGGAATAAGTTTCCTTGCTATTTTTAGGTCTGGAGACCACCCATCTTCCTTGATGTGGGGCTCTCATTACCTGTCTTAAAAGTCAGAGACTCTGAAATAGAGAACGTTCTGACAGTGTCAGAGGGGAGAGGAGAGGGAATTTCAGGGGAAAAGGGGAAGGGTTTACAGGAAGAAGTATAAAGGACACATGGATGAAAACTAGGGGTGGGTGGAAATGGGAGGGAGGAGGGGAGGGCTGGGTGGGTGGGTTGGGATGGGAGTAAAAGATAGAAAATTGTACTGCAACAACAATTAAAATAAAAATATTAAAAAAAAGAAAAATAAAAAATAAAAAAAAATAAAGTCAGCAACTCTGTATCTCTTTCGAGGCTGTTTTATGGCATTGCTCCCTTGGACCACAGCTGGGAGTGGTTATCTGCTGTTAAGGACCCAGTGATTGGGCAGACCTGGAGAGCCTACTCATTTCTAGTTCCTCAACTTAACTGCAAATGCAAAGTCCCTTTTCCCAAGTATGTTAGTGTATTTATAGTTTCCAAGATTTAGGTCACAATGAAGACATCTATGGGGGCCATTATTCTACCAAAAACACTTTTTGAGCTGCCCAGCCAC
>PVIA01015204.1:0-23701 GCA_004024845.1 Tonatia bakeri
TGATGGACATGTCTGGACTCAGCCGAAGAGCCTGCTCCTATCAGACCGGCCTCGCAGGATAGGTTCTGTCCAAGACTAGAACTGACCGGACTATTGAGCAGAACCAGGTGCTGAGATAATGTATTTTCTGATAGACTTTTATCTCTTTTAAAGGATGCATAGAACTTTTCAGAAAAAATGTTTTAAGTCCTGTCTTCTAAAAGCACGTGGGCTCCCCTGGCAAACTCCGAAAGCAGCAGCCACAGTGATCAGGGAGTGAGTCACAGTCAGGAAGCACCGAATGGAGGGAAGGGTGTGTGCTCGTGGCTCCCGTCCAGCACTCATCTGCGGCCGCGTGACCGACCGAGGAATAGGCCGAATGCTTCCTGAGATTCCCACAGCCACGGCCAGGCCGTGTCTGTCCAAACGCTTCTGATGTGTCCCTCTCCTCGCTCCCTCTCATCGGTGCATGAAAACACACGAACGTGGCCGCTAGCTTGTTGCCTCTCCTCATTCGGTTTCATATTCTCCGTGTGGTTGGTGAGGTATTTGAACAATACCTCCCAATGGAAAATGAAGGCTTCACACATTTTGTGAAGAGTCTACCCAGATGGAAGAGATTCATTAGGAAATGCTCTTCCCCACTCTTAATACAGACACTAACTCGGGACTTCCAGTCCAGGTCCTCTCTACCTCAAATTCCCACCACAATGTTCGCCTTTCATCTCCTCCGAATTCTAGGGTGAGGGGTCTCAGGTGGAATGCTTACAGTAAAGAGGACATTTTCAGTTCTCGGTGATGAGATTCGGGTACTAGGGGACGTGAGGACTCAAGCCGTGTGTACTTGTGCTTGAAACAGGCTCCTGAGGCTGGCGAGGGAGCTCCTGGGACCTAGAACCAAAAGTCCTGCCTAGGAGCTTTCCCTTCCCCTGGGGGAGGGGGGCCAGCGGAGAGAAATGTAGACGCACGGGCGCTAGGGAGGGGCGAGTGGAACACGGAAAGTCTTCCTTGATGTTATCTGTTTTTCCTGTGTGCTAGGAGGCTGGGTGAGTGCCGGGGAAAAGGGACAGATTCTGCTACAGCGGATGAAAGTTAAAACGAGCTTCTGCAGGGAGTCACTGGCGTGGGCGAAGGGACTGCCCTGCTCAGCCGACCTGCCTCCTGCCTCTCGGGCTGCGGGTGAGGACAGATGGTCAGAGACAAGGGTGTGCTGAGGGTTTGGAAGCTGATGAAGTGGGGAGGGGAAGCCAGCCGGAGGGAGCCCCAGGCAGCAGATACTGGGCCGAGAGAGCAGGAGGCCTCTGCAGGCGGGTGGGAGTCAATGACATCCACCAGGACTTTCTGGCTGGTTGGGTTTGACATTCCACAGGAGGACCTGTTCTGAGAGATGCCAAGGGTCAGGTCACGCTCGCTCGCAGGAACTGACTGCTGGAATCCCCTGGAATGCAAAGCGGGCAGATAACCATTGATCAGAACACAAAGACAGGCGCATGTAGACGGTGCTGGGCTTTCAAGAACACTGCCCCTGTTTTTCTGGGGAGGATTTTACCCATCGTTTGGGAGTGCGGCTGCTCCGTTGAATACTGTCCAATCCAGCAGCAAATCTGGTTGGCTTAAAATACGCCCCAAACCCCACCACCTTTATCATTGCCACCCTGTATCCGGCTATCTGCAGGTGCATTTAACCTGGGCTTCCTGCGACTGCCCTTGTTCCCCTAGTCTAGTCTAAATCCAGCAGCCAGAAAGATTCATTTGTAGCATAACTCACATAACACTTTTCTGTTCGAAACTGCACAGCAACTTCTTGCCTCGTTCAGCAAAAAAGTCCCAGGCTTTCCAGACCTGCCCTGTCCCCTCCCCCAGCCCCTGCCTCTTCCCACCCACTCTGCCCTCTGCTCTCCTTTCCTACTCTCCTGCTCAGGGGGCTTCAGCCTGCTGGTCTGCCTGCTGTTCCTGGTCCCCACCCCGCCCCAGGCTTTTATTGCAGGCGTAAGTGCTCACTGCTCATTCTGCCCGCAAATGAACATACACCCATACACCCACGCTATTTACTTCCTCTTTTCCTCCCGGTCTTTGCTGAAATGCCACCTTCTTCTCCAGCCTTCCCGGGCCATCCCACTGGTGTTAGTGACCTTCCTCCTTCCACAAACACCGTGTCCCCTCCTCTGATTTATTTTTGCCGTAGGACATCGTCTGACGTCCAGTGTGTTTTTCTTATTGTCTATCGTTTGTGTCTTTGAACATGCAGGTGAATGCCGCCCGAGTGGGGATTTTGTCTCTTCTCCTCTCTTACCTTGAACAGTGCCTGGCTTTTCATGGGCTGGCTGAAGATGTATTTGCTCTGACTGTGGGGTGAAATGTAATTGAATCCAAGCTTCCATAGAGAGACAAAGGAGAAAGAGACCTGATAAGGTTATGTTATCTGGAAAATAGAAAAGACCGAAAATAAAAAAGGCCAAAGAGGGCCGAAGAGAGGAGACACTAAAATGCTGTTAATGTTTACTGACAGATCTTCAATAGTTCAAAGGCTGAGGCAGATCAAAGGTCAGAGAGAGAAAAATGAAAGGATAGGATGAGGATTTAGGAGATTAGTCAGAAAGCTTGTACTCCAAGCTCATCCTGGAGGAAAAGCCTGCAATTGAATTTAACATCCTTCCACATCCATACAAATTAAGCTTGAAAGGAATTGAAGAACATCGTTAGAAAGGGCGTTTTTTGAAAGTGTGGTTTTAGGTTTAAATAGGCCAGCACTTTAAAAGAGGGCTAAGATGTGTCTTTTAGGCGATAAAAAAACAATACTTCAAAAGAAGTTCTCTTGATATGATAAAGAGGGGAAAAACTTGCATCTCGTGAGTCCTGAGAATGTGCAGTAAGTGAAGTGTTAGGGAAAAGGGAGTGCGGTGGAGAGGAGAGTGGGAAGATGTGGTTAAATATAAACCTGGTTTTATTTGCAAAGCTTTAGTCTTGACAAAGGCCACCTTCTTAAAGCAAACACCTTATCCCAGGAGCTCACAACATTATTTATGTTTCAAAATCCAGGCTGTAGTCCAAAGGATTTCAAATTCTGGGACAAACTATTTCTTTAGAGTCCACTGTACTGAGTGTTAACATGACAGCAAACCATAAAATATTAAGGAACTATTAAGGAGAAATTAGTATGTAATTGTGCAAACCAGGCCATAGTAAGTAGAAATGTGTAAGTAAGTCTTTCAGTTCCTTGAGGGCTATTCATCTGCCAGGCACTTCTCTGCGGTGCCTAGAACTTCTCTTTTTTTAAAAAATAAATGATAAACAATAAATATTTAACTTAACTGAAACTTGTAATATTCACTTTCAGAAAAGATGATTATTTGAAATGATTAATCTTCACTAAATGAAATAAATTATAAATGAGAATGAAATTAGCATAAGTATTCTTCTGAGAGCTGGATTAAGGTTTTCCACTACCAAAATAGAAAGGTGCTCTTTTCCATAATTATAGGAAAAAATTAGGTGAAGGGAAATAACTTGCTGAATTTGCATTTTTCTCCCATTAATTGTTCTGGAACATTTGGCTTCTACTACAATCTGTTCTTAATAGACTCTCGTGTCAAAGCAGAACCCCACTGCATAAATGTGGTTGTCGTGCTTTGCCGAGTATGCCATTTTGAGCTCATTGACACTGAAAAGTTATTAAAATTGTGCCAAAGAGAAAATATTTGTGATATGAGCTGATGTACAAAGGAAAACCCCATTGCTTTAGAGACCGTAAACTCTCCCTCTGGCTCACGCCAGACCAGCAGAGAGCCGTGAACTTGGACCACATGGCACGGGCCTCTGAAGTCTTATTTACAGGGAACCGTCTCACGTGAGAGTCCGTCAGCCTCTGCTGAGGGATGCACAGGAGACAGCATCTGCAAGTCTGCTCTTCTTAGGGATGCTCTGCACGCCACGTGCTGGCCTCTTTTCCTAGGCCTTCCAGAAGACTTTACTTTTAATGTCAGTATCAAGAAAAGTTCTTCTTTTGAACATTTTTGGGGTACATGCTATTGTATAACCACTGAGGTTTTTCTTTTTGCACCTGTTATGAAAAAGACGTCCTGCTAACCCCAAGCCCGCCCACAGCAAAGTGACCCGGTCACTGGTACGCGTGTTCATGTCATCCTCTTTCTTGTCTTCCGTTTATGTCCCCACCTGTTTTTGCTTTCTCTCTGACTTCTCACATATGTCACCACGTGGGATTTTATCTTTTCTTTTAAGCAACCATAAAACTTTTGAGGGAATAAGATGAGGTAAGTAAAAACATCAATTTGTTCAAATAGACATGCAATTGTGTTGTGTTAATTTTTACCAAGAAAATGGAGCTTTCCAGCTACTTTGCCACCTGAACAAATATGAGAACCATTGATTTAGAGTGTTAGCTGCTAGGAGGGCAGGGCAGAGAAGACTCTATAATAACCCGGCAAACATCAAACCACGTTCTCACCACCAGCCACTGATTTTTAAAGACCTGTTTGGTGCATTGCAGAAAAGTACTGTCTTCACAGTCTGCTTGAGAATCTACACCATACCACAGTCTAAAATGCTGACCATTGTTTCCAGCTTAGCCTCTGGCACAGCTTATGTACCTTTCCCTGTTGTAAGCCTCCTTAAAGCAACTGGCAGCCAATTAATTTTTCTCACCGAGTACCTTTCTACTTACTTCTGTTTTCAATTACCCAATTTGTCTATGGATAATTGACAGTGATTTCTGAATCACATTCTCGGACTGTGGATTCGGGCTGTAATGTCGGTGTTTGCGTCTGCTATTAAAGAAACTTACAGTCTCTATGCCGGAGAAGAGCATAATTAGGTCAGTTGAGTCCACTGAAGGGAGTCCGTGTGAGCTGTTGAACTCTTTGTTCGGGCTGCATAATGAATGCCTGACCGCCATGGGAAAGTCCTCAGAACTGACGCTGGGTATGGAGCAGAATCACACTCTCCACCTGCCGGGAAAAGGATGGGGTTACAGGCTGAAAGCAGAGCAGCTGCAAAAAATAATAATAGTTTCGCCAGAGTGTGAGCACACTTAACTCCCCGGAACTGCGAACTTATACGACTTGCCATTTCATCCACTTTTGTTATGTATATTTTACCACAATTTTTAAAAAGTAATGAGTGGTATAAAACGAGGTATGCAACATAGCAGGAATGAATAACAATTGTTTATAATAATTAACACCATTATGTTAATATTATAGTATGTCATAGTTGTACTATCATTGTTATTAATGATGTTACTATTAATAATAATCAATACCTATATTATAAGCACTTTACATAGAAATACAGCTTTGGTCACTATTTCCTCACGACTACTCAGAAAATGAAAGGTTTATATTATCTGTCACATTGTAAACTTGGCAGCCAGATTCCAGACTTGCAGAAAGCCCCTTTAGTCAATGAGGAGGAATGGAACAGGTAAACCCACTACCAAATTTCTTGCCAAAAAATAAAAAGCAGGGGAGTGTGTGAAGTCATCTATTTGTATATTGTTCCTGAGACACTGGAACCTGCCCCTGAGTGTAAGGCATGAACACGCAGCTGAATGAGTATGAGGGGCTCAGACGTGGGCTAGTGGGAGAGAAAAGCAGCGTGGATCTCGTCAGCCCCTTCCAGTCTGGCCGTTACCCAGATACTCCCCTGTGATTGTCTTGTCTCTCAATCAGTCAGCTTCCCACGTGTGACATACTTTGCCCACGCTGTCCCTACTCCAGGGCCCTGCCCTCTGATCAGCACACCTGTCCTGCCGCCCACAGTGAGTCAGAGCCCTGTCCAAAGTGGCAGCCATGACGGCACCAACAGTGACCCACGTATCTGGCCACAGCCATCTGTCACCCACAGTGTGCAGAACAGGGACATGCTTTCTTTATGTGTATTTCTCTTACCTCACCCCCAGACTGTCAGGTCCTCCCAGGTAGCTGCTGTTTTTATTTCTTTTGACCTTGCAAAACACTGAGTTGATGGGCATGGTGCAGAGGGTGAGAGGTGGAGGGAGCTGGAGGGAGGTGGCAGGCGGGCGGGGAGGCCAGTATCAGCCCAGTCCTAGAGGAGTAGGAAGAATGGGTGGGTATGTCAGGGAAAGCTTACAGGGGCCTGAATTTAAGTACAAAGCTCTTATGCTTCTCAAGTCTTCCCTGACTCTTATCCCAATCCACTTCTTTGGGATTCTGCATGGATCGCCTTAATATTTGCCCAGTGTCATCAAGGTCAGGGTCAAATCCCCTTCTCCAAAAGCTTTCACAGTCTTACTGCATCCCGCATGGGTCAGTCCTTTGACCAACTTCACACTACTTACCACTCAGGGCGAAGTCTGCCCACAGTCTGCGCTTGTTTCTCAAGCTCGGCTTCTCCCTGCAGCTGGACAACAAGGGTTCGAAGGGCCAGAGCGGCGTGTGTAACCGTCCTTACAGACTCTCCGCTACAACGCCCATCACGGGGCTTTGTTGTGTAGATAGAATAAGCCTAACACCTCTTTTTAAAAAATTGAGATGGTGGTCCCTCTAGGGAAGTTAGTATTATTGAGTCTTATGTCCATATCCCAAATGCAACATACTCGTGTGTCTTTTGGTGAGGACCTTTCACAGAACCGAGACAGCAGATCTTGAATCTGTGGAATCTGCCCCAGTCAGTGCCTAGATATGAAAACTTTGTCGCCTGGGCGTCGACAGTGTAAGTGTCTCCCCACACACAGTCCCTTTGTGTGCCCGTGTCCCTCTGCTTTCCCTGCCTCTCGACTGCCAGCACGTAACGACTCGGGAGAATCAGGCATTCACAATGTTTCATGAAATAACTCTCTGTAAGGAAAAAAACACACACAAGAAAAATGGCAGCGCAGAACTCAGATATTTTTAAGTGTGTGTGAGGCCCACTGCCTTGGGGCATGTGCCACTTACTGAACCAAATTCCACTGCCTGTGACTTACTTCTTCTTGGTCCCTCCAGAGCAGTAGATGGTGAGACATGTCCTGCTTGTGTGGAGGATCCAAGCCACCTGCTGGGGACATTTCCCCCGCATTTGCCCCAACGGTCCTGAACTCAGAACACGGTGATCATTCAAAGTTATTCTGAAAGGTGACTTGAAGTTTGGCAACTTGAAAAAATCCCAGAGAACTAATTCCGTGTTTCCTCTGACTGTCTGTGTTTGTGCTACACCCACAGCCCTTCTCCAGTTCTCAATGAGGGTGATTACCGCACAGATTGTATCTGTTTGGCTCTTTTTCCAAATCGTGATTCTACTGTGAGTCATTTATTTCTTTTCTGTAGCAGCCGGTTATGTCATAACACACAGTGGAGTGTGGTAGGTCAGTGGACAGTGTACACTGCACGGGAAAAGTTGTAATTTCATCTAAATGACTTCAAACAGAGGAATACAAATACATATTTTTATTTCAAAGTAAGAGAGGTTTTAATATTTCTGCACAGATCAGCTGTAACCCCAACATTTCATCCATCCCTCCCCGAATGAGTGATTTTCAGGTCGATTACTAGTTCTTATTAGTTAATATTCACGTCTACCTGTTGGGCAGGATGAATCATCATCACTGTAATTTCCATTTTTATGAAAGAGAAACCAGATGGGAAGGGGAGGCTGGGAGTCTGATCACCTTGCTTCTGGTTTCGGCCCCGATGAGAACACACAACAGCCCCAGGCAGGCTGTTGAAACTTTGTGGCCTTAGTTTTGCGTGTATTGAATCCTGAAGTTGGATCCCATGCTCCATCCTCATCAATGCCCCTCCCTCGCACTCGGCGTGATTTTATACCTCGATCATGCCCGAGGTGCTTCTGTCATACCTCAGTAGATCGGAAGAGACCCTGCCCATTTCTGCAGTCGAGGGACGCTGGCCTAGCTATGTAGTTTGTGGGACCTATTGCAAATTGCAAAGGTTGGGCTCACTGTTAGACATTATTAAGGGGAATTTCACGAGAGGGACCACAGAGCAGTCAGTTGGCCAGGGGCCCCTCCTGGCAAGCAGAGCTGCGTTCGGGACAACAGCCCCAGTGCTTGCCTTACAGAGATCAGCTGCACCTCAGGTGACCTGTGTTTTGAAACAGCGTGCCCACTAGTGTCAGCTGGGACGAAGCCAAGACTCCGTGTCCAGCTCTCCCCTGGCTATTTCCAGTCTGCGCTGTGTCCAAGGACCCCTGATACTGAACAGCAGTGCTGTGTCTTCAGCCCCAGGCAGGACCGGTCCGGTTCAGGAGGCCAGTGGGACTCTGGAAAATACGCGTGCTTGTGCTTCTCCTCGTGGAGGGGCCGAAGGTCATTGCCATGGGGCTCAGACAGGGCAGTTTAAGCTCTCAGCATTTCATATGATGAGGTTGTTTTTCTCTCCACTGGCAAGGAAAGTTAACCCTTTAAGGGTCTCGTTTGTTTCCTTTATTTTTAAATCACAGTTTGTTTGCTTTTTTAAAGAAAAATGTAGGAGGGACAACTACCCAGGCTAGAAATGTTTTTTTTTTTAAATCTCTCTTATTAATGTGCTTAGGATTTAAAGGAACTATCATGAAGCATGTTAACCACAGGAATATTACTTGATATAGCATATTAATCACTGCAAAAGAGAAGCCATTTTCTTATTGGTTCTTGATATTTTCCCACTTGTATTTAAAATAATGCAAAAATAATAGCCATCATCTCCCTTAAAGGTAGCGAGGAGTTACGTTATAAAAGTTTCATATATAAACTTGTATTCTCCAGTAGAGAATTTCACACAGCTATCAAAGGCAGTGCCTCCTCTAAGTGGCCTGACATCCTTCGGAGCCCTTCCCGCCCCTCTGAACATCGGGTCTAGTCAATGTCGCAGCCGAACAGCTCGAGGCGAAGCGCGATGCTCTGGTTCCACGTTTTCGGGATGATGCGGATAAACCTGGAAACGATCGGTGGGTTGAAAAAGTTCTTCACGTGTCCTTTGAAATTACTATTTCCTTCGAAAATCTGAAAGCAGAAATGTGATAAAATCCTATGGTATAATGAGTGTAAAAAAATCTCACAAATAATTTTTAAATTCTTTTTGCTCACACTGAGGGCCTCGAAGAGCACAGAAGACATGCACTCAGAGATGACCCTCGGTCAGTTATGAAGTCACACCCCAGGCGGACCTCTCTAGGGGTTCCTCCTGGCCAGTGAGCTGAGCCGAGTGAGGGAAAAGTGGAACATCGGGTGTGGTGTGGGGTCACGGCGCAGCTGCAGGGCCGCCTGTGTCCTTGGGCCCTTTGGAGCTGTATGACTCTGGGCGAGCCACTTCTACTCCTGCTTCTCAGTCCCTCGTGAGCAAAACAGGGATCGTCACACTATAGAAGTTGTGAAGATTAAAAGAAGTACGTAACCATGTAACAAGTACTTAGTGCCAGATAGGGGCACCAATAAATGGTTAGCTATTACCAACATTTAAAATAAAATGCAACCATGTGCTTATATTTCTCCTTTTCGATATACCCTGTATCTTCAGCTAAACTGTGTCCCTCCCCCTTTTCTAATTTTTTTTTGCATCCCCCAGCAAGTTTCCTAAGATTCACACAGAGCAGAAGCTAAATCGCTATTTGTTTATGACCATGAGGTTTATCTTGCTATAAAACTGAACTGATACAGTGAGAAACAAACCAAACCAAGCCAGAGAAACAGCCAGCCTAGGGGTGGTTGGTTTATGGTCATGGATATTTGATCAGTCACGAATAACAACTACATCCAAGGCAATGCTGAGAGGATGCTATTTCACACTGGAAGGAATTCCAGACCCCTGTGACGGACTGCATGTCTGTGTCCTCCCAAAATCCATACAATAAAATTTGACATTTTGTATCCAATAAGTGGGAGGGTATAAGGAGATGGGGCCTTCAGGAGGTAATTAGGATTAGCCTGAATGGAATTAGTACACATAATAAAAAAGGGAGGAGTCATGGGGCTCTCCCTTGGCGCGCACTCAGCAAGGAAGGCCAGATGCAGGTGCAACAGGAAGAGGGCTCTCGCCGGAACCCAACCATGCTGGCACCCCGGTGGGGACCCCAGCCTCCCGAAGTGCACGAGGGAGTGCTGATGTCATCCAGTCTATGGTAATTTGTTACAGCGGCCCAAGCCCCGTCTCTCTCCGTCACAGGTAAGGGAGCTGCACACCGCCCCCTGGAGTTCCGTTCTCACCACGTCACCGGTGGCCCAGTCAAAGCCAAAAGGCAATGAGCACGGTCCTGTCCCAAGGCCAGGCACCCGCAGAGCGAGGATCAGAGGGCTGAGAGAGCTGGTCCACGCCAGTGCGTGTCGGTCAGGTGCGGAGAGCTGCTTGCGAGCACAAGGTGCCGCTCTCGGCACAGCACCGTTTCCTGATTCCCTCCTTCCCCCCGGGGCGCCACCCCGTACCTTGTCCACCATGGAGGACCTCTGCCTGTAGGGCGTCCAGTCCACTCCGCCGTCACTGTAGTGCACGGTGTAGCTCTTCACGTACATTTCAGAGGAGAGGGACTTGCAGCCCTGTGTGACGATCGCCGTTATCTTCTTGACTTTGAGCAGATCGATTTGCAGCCACTGTCTGTTGTTGTTTGCCTGCGAAAACGGTGAGAACACAGTGACAAGTCAGATGCTGGAACCTTTGCTGTTCTAGACCAAGTTCCCCAGAGATGTACAGAGCTCAAAGGTTTCTCTTCTGGGGCATTAGGATTCCCTGTCTCCTCCAAGCCTTCCCAGGGAAGTAACACAAGGATGTTCGTTGTTACAGGACATGTATTAACTTCGTCCAGGGTGTGTCACACATGGTACAATCACTATTTGGTTATTTCTTTGTATCCTTCTTTCAGGGAAAGGGCTAACTTAGTTTCTTTCTGTGCACTCGCCACAATGCATGGCACACAGTCGGCATCCATCAGATGTTTGCTGAATAAACAAGTAAGTGAAATTTGCTGGGGAAAAATATTAAATTGATACCTTATCTGTAAATGTTATTCTGGAAAGCGAGTTTCCTTAAAAGTGTGGCATTTCTGATATTACTGAAGGGTTTTCTGTAAAAGAATTGGATTGTATCCTCTCTCATTCATTCTTAAAAAGTCCCACTTTTCTTTCCACTGCTAGTGTCAAAGAGGGGAAATAGTCCGATTTCTTCTTTGCAGATGTTCCAAGTACAGATGAAGTTTGAGAGACCCGATAAAGCTATTCCTAGGGCTCGACTGGCGTGGTAAGTGTCCCGTCTCTGGCTGAACAAGATGCCTAATCACGTGTTTGGAGGGACGCACTTGTAGAAAGAGGGTCAGAAGGACCGATGGAGTTTACAGTAACTGAGATGAATTTCCAACTGTGGGAGCTGCATCATGCTCCCCAGACTCAGTTCTGTGAGAAACAATGAATATCGACATATATTTCTCAGCATCACTCACATGTGCGTGTCTGTATGTGTGCACATATATACACATATGTATATATACAATCGTATGCCTTATGTATTTTTGAAGGAAGTTATATGAATTAAAATGATTTGCAGTGGATAATTTTTCGTTAACTTCCCAACACCCTCTAGTGGCAGTCGGTGGTATCGCAGTGTGCCATCAGATGAAGGCTGTGCTTGTGATACTGGATACAGGTAGCTAGAGTTTTCTAGGTGTACAATTTTCCCGCAGGCACAAGGGGGTAGAGACCCTTCCATCTGCTCGCACACCTGCGTACTGCATGCCTTGCTTAGAATTTCAGCCTCTCTACAGAGACCCTAGAAAGACACTTCATGCTAATAGGTTAAGGGAAACAAATAACTCTGACCTAAAATCCCAGATTTGAAAGGGCAGCATTAAAAGCCAGCATTTTGTCTTTGGAGCCTTTGTCACTTCACAAAGAGCAGGAACAAATTACACATGGAGCCTTTTTCTTAAGGCTGTAAAGGGGAAGGTGGGTGGCACGGTCTCACCACGAACTGGTCTGAAGGCTGGTCTGGGAAACCTCTGACTTCCTTTCTCTTTGTAACTTTGTTTATTTTTTAATGATTGTATTTTTTAAATTATATAAATGTAACATGACATTATCACTTCTATTATTTTAACTTTTGGGGAATCTCAGTTTCCCCGCCTGCAACATTGCCAAGTGAGGTGTGGGGCTTGCTGCAGGCGGTGGGAGGAGCTCTGGCCTGTGTGGGGGGAACGGGGTTTCTGATTCTGCCACCAGCCAGAACTAAAATTGTTCGACCTCCCTTGTGTGGAGATGCAAGAGAAAAGTCTGGACCAGATGCTTGCAGAATCCCTGGCTGTTCTGACATTCTGTGGTTCTCTGAAAGTCCAGAAATGAATATGGAGGCATAGACATTGGTGCCCAAAACTATCTGTGTGGGGTCCAAAGTCTCCCATTTTCTCCACTAGTACCACTGGTAACCCGATGTGGGGTCAGGGTGTGGGAATCTGCAGAGAGTGCAGGGAACTGGCGTGCAGGCTCCTTACGGGAGGGAGTGAGGAGGACAGGAAATAGGGAACGTTCGTTAAATTGGTTGACGGGACTGTTCTTATTTCTGAGTTTGTCCTGATTCCTCAGGTCAGTTGAACAGTGCAGTAAAGTGGGTCAGTTATTAAGAGTTACCCTAAACCTGTCATCTGAATCACACAGTGGGTAATGTCAGGGGCACCATAAGTCTCCAGGAGATGTTTCTTCAGCTTAGATCACTGATTTATAACCTTGGTTTTGGAGCATTTTACTATGCTGCCAGTTGTGTAAAGGAATGTCACAAGTTCTCAAAAAAAAATAGAAACAAAAACAATTTAAATGGCACTCTTAAGAAAATAAAAAATATTGCTGGACTGTGGGATGGGGGAAAAAAGAGAAGATGTTACAAATCTAAATCATTTATCACTAATATCAGTTGTCTCAAAGGGGATTTGCAAAGTATAGCTCTAGGCCAAATCTGGCCCACTGCCTGGTTTTATAAATAAAGTTTTATTGGAACACAGCCATGAACATTCATTTCAATAATGTTTCTGGCTGCCTTCCTGTTACAATGACAGAGATGAGTAGTTTTGACAGGAAATGTATGGCTCACAAGCCTCAAATATTCATTGCCTGGCCTTGTGCCCACCCCGGTCTAAATTAAGACTCGAAAAAGACCTGCAAACGACTTCCCTGCAAGCCCGATCCCACACCGCAGCTCTGGAGTCAGCGGGCACCCTAGATTCCCAGACCGGGGACCACAACCTGCAGGGACGGGGGTGACTGTCTGGCTTC
This sequence comes from Tonatia bakeri, assembly GCA_004024845.1. Taxonomy (NCBI): domain Eukaryota; kingdom Metazoa; phylum Chordata; class Mammalia; order Chiroptera; family Phyllostomidae; genus Tonatia; species Tonatia bakeri. Next base: position 13,178 of record PVIA01015204.1, read on the forward strand.
CCGGGGCCCCCTAGTTCCTTATGGTGGGGTCTTTGTTTTCTCCTGGAGCAGGGAGGGCTGTGCTCACGGGGGATGAGTCACCTTGGCCTGCCAGGCATTCACGCGGCCCTGGGCATTGAGACGGGCGCAGGAGGGCTCCCAGGAGCCGCCCCACCAGGACGTTTTAAACGAGGAAGCTGTGATTTGCTTGTCTTCTATCTTCCCACTTTCCACACCCAGTGGGGTAGAGCAGCCTGCGGAGAGAAAAGTAATGGGATTGATTACGCGCCAGCGACATTCCCTGCAGGGCATTTCGTGTGCAGAGGCGACAAGGAACATGGTGGCCACTGAGTAACGACAAAACGGCCCTCACAACAGTCCACTGTTACTCTCCAAGTGCGAACCCATTTCCAGGCTTTACTTGTACTATGGTATGATGCATGCAATGCTCCTAAGTAACTTTGTGTTACCAAGGAGAAAAGCACAGCAAGGAAAAGGAACTCGCCCGCAGTGACACTGCTAGAAGAATCAGAAACTAAACTCAGGCCCAGGCAGTCTGACAGCAAAACGTCTAAACTCATTTCCCTTCTTCAGAGAGTCGAGGAGCCTCAGGGTTTGCCTTCGAGGTAGACAGTCCTCCTGTCTGTGTATATGAAAACAAACTGTTTCTTCTTCTCACAAGAGCTAAAAGAAGAAGGTAAAGTGGACCCTTGGTACTCACATTTAATGATTTATTCTCAGCCCTTTGAGGGTGATTCGTGTTGTGCACCCTTTAGAATTCTGCCAGGGTGTGAATTTAAATGTCACAGGCAGTGAGGCTGATCTGAGAGTGTAAGAACCACAGCTAGTGAGTGAGCCCAGCCCACTGACCATCGCCGTCGTCTGGGTGACACATGGTTCTTGCTAGTGAATCATGCAGTTGTTTCCCTGAAGTGCTACCTTACTCTCTCCACAGGGTGGGGACCGGGGGGAGGCTGGCCCCGGCCAGGTAGCTCAGTTGGTTAGAGCGTCCTGATATGCCAAGGTTGTAAATTCGATCCCTGGTCAGGGCACGTACTAGAAATTAACCAACAAATGTATAAATTAAGTGAAACAACAAATTGATGTCTCTATTTCAAAAAATCAATTTAAAAAGGCTTAAAAAGAATACTAATTGACATTAGAAGAATACTAATATAAATAATATGAAAATGAGATTTTAAAAAAATGTAATACTTCTTGTATGGAAGATAGAGTTGAATGCCCAATTTTAGGCAGCCTGATTCTGTGAGCTGAACAAACTACCACTTCCATCACAGACTATGTGGAAAGGAGAAAAGAGTGATTCACGGAGACATCCAAGGAGTGCCCCTGCCCGCTCCAGAGTTGCATTTCTCCAGGGGGGACATTACAGGGTGCTGCTACCTGGGCACTGGCAAAGTGCCCACACATGTACCCCTCAGAATGTCAGCCGTATGAGGTAACACTGTCTGCTTTGGTAAGAAACTGACTCCCAGGTTCAGCTCCAGTCCGCACCGTGAACGGGGGCCCTCTCCACACCCCGAGAGAGGGCGCTGTGGCTTCCCAGCAGGTGCATCGCAGCGGGGTTCTGGGGTGCCTGTGAAACCTGCTGTGATTGGTCTGCCTCTCCCCTCAGTCATGAGCGGCCCGGTGGTGTCTGCATCGGCCAAGCCCTGGGTCAGCTCCTTTATTCTTTTACTCCAGTGAAAAGTATTATTTTCTATATGTGCTTTGCAGTGGAAAATTCTGGAAAGCATCACTTTAAGAGTCAGAGAAGGAGAATAGTTAAGACTCTTAAACATCTTTGTTATATATAGTAGAATTGTATTATGACCATTCATGGTCACCTGGATTTATTTATACCATTGGTCCCATCACATCCCCTGAAAAATAGCAGCTTATGCAGCAAAGGTTCGAGGACCTACACAGGGTGCAGACCAGAATACAGAGTATGGTCAAGGTTTCAGGAAGTCGGGAAGCAGACTTAGATTTCAGGAACATTCACTGAACTCTAATCCATACTAGGAACGTTGCTGGATACTCTCACTGCACTGAAATGAATGGAGGGCGGGGGAGAGTCGGGCCTGGTGTGCATCTCAGTTCTACTGAAAATGGGCTGACGGAGGTCTTTCTAAGCTCTGGTCCTTCCTTGGAGTGTCAGGGCAGAGTCCATGTCATCCAGGGGCTGCTAGCACCTATGTCCTTCTAAGTCACGTGAGTGTTTACCTGAGTAGAGCTTCTGCTTCCCAAGAGATATTTTTAGGGGCCAAAGCCGACTGAGGAGGAATAAAACGTGTTCCTCTTCTCCCATACCCCACCCCCCGTCTTGACTCTCTGAGTGAGGGTATCTTGACTGAGTGACGGTAAAATAGTAACACATCTCGGTTCCCTACCGTTAATCTCACAGCCTTGCAGCTCCAGTCGAAGGGCAGGTCTGTTATAGAACCGAGTTGGATAGATCCTGATGTATCTAGCCATAATTGGCGGGTCAAACCGATTTTCTTTTACCGAAGAGGCGTCCAAATTGCCATCAAAATACTAGAGGAAAAGGGAAAAGCTTGGTCATATACAAATTCTCTACGAATGATTTTTATAGTAAAATTTTGGTCTGATTTCCTACTGCAATTTTAAGTTTCCATGTGACCAGAACCAAATCTATTTGGTCTTAGAAATATTTGAGGATACTTCCATTTTAGGAATGTGGTATAGATGTCCTTTACCCTGTTCTTCCTGTTAAGTACAGCTAAAAGCGTAAGAATGCTCAGGAAGGTGGAGGGAGGAGGGCAGACTGGTTAGAGTTCTAGGACCCGGGGAACAACACGGGTTTCCTTTCCGCCCCACAGATCCCAGACTTGGGAGAGAAGCCAGCAGCCAGGAAACACCAGTGGGTCCAGACAACACGGCCCCAGCACAAGCCTGCTTTCTCTAGCCTCAGATCCAAGAAAGGATGGCCCAGCAGCACAGAAAACTTTCAGACAGTAATTGCTGTGCTTGAAGCTAGACTCCGTAGAAACAACCATGGCCCCGCCCCACCCAACCGCAGCCAAGGCCAAGTGCGGAGCCTGGACTTCCACGGTAGTGAGGCTGCAGGGAGGTGCCTCAGTGCCCTCCCTGGGGCTGTGTCAGCGGAGGCCAGCTAGGGACCTAGGACCTTCATCCTCGCAGTTCCTAATGGGGCTCCCGGGGACCCCACGTCACTCCCACTCAGCAATGAGGAGGAAGTCCCTCCTCGGGTGGGGGACCTGGGCTCTGACCATCTGGCAGGAAGGGGACTGTGTCCTGTCCCCCTGCCGGAGAGGTGTCAGAAAGATCCAGACAGATCTGGGACAGAAGGCCGGAGCAGACTATGTAAGCAACTGAGTAAGTAAGACAGAAAGCAGAAACACAGCAGATAAAAGCGGTGAGACAAAGAGCCAGTTCTTTGACAAGATAAAAACAAAACAAACGAAACGAAACCCTGGCAAATCTCTAACAAGATTAACAGAGTAAAAAGGGAAGAATATCAGACAGGAAAAGGGCAGGATCATTACAGACCTTGCAGACCTCAGAAGAAGATAAGGAGAAATGGCAAACAACTCTGGGCATAAATTTAACAACTCAGAGAAAATGGATTAGCTTATCAAAAAAGCACCGCCGTCCCAACTGACCTGACGTAGCACAGGTACTTGGGAGAGACTGTACTGCTAAAGAAACTCAGTCTGAGATGTTAAGGCTCCTGGAAGAGCAAGCTCCAGGCCCCCATGGTTTCACCGGCAAATCCTACCAGTGCTTGAAGAATTACACCGATTCCAGACAGCCTCTTCCACCAGATAGAATAAAAGAGCATGCTACCCAGTTTATTTTTTGAAGCCTCTATTACTCTGATATCAAAGCCACAGAAGACAGCACAGAAATAAAATAAAATTACGCACCAATATCCCTCGTGAATACACATGTAAAACTCCTTAATTTAGGGAATCTGACTGGGATCTCTGTTCTCTCTCCACTGCTGGTTAGTAAGAACCGTAATTTAAGATTTTTCTGATCTATCCTAAGGTATAACACAAATGATTATTACTAGGAATAGCTAAGTGATAATATAGAAAATTAGTTATAGATCATATAGAAAATGAGAATGAAGGAAGTTCATACAATCAAAACTCTTGGCGGCATACTTTTAACATGAGCTCCTTAAGGCGCAGAGCCCAAGCTCTGCCGTGCTGGGCGCCATCTGCTAAGCCGAAAAGTCTGGGTACTTAGTTCGATGATAAAGTGGTTTTTTAAAAAGTTTTGTGGAGTTTTGAAATTTCAGAAGTCAGACTTATCCCTTTAATTTGTAATAGACAGACCCATCACTTTACCCCTTCCTCCATAAGAAAGCCCTTTATGTTTCTAGCACCCAGAAAAGCAGTATTTGCACAAAAAGAAAGAGTTGTGGACACAGCCCCAGTGACTGCGGGGTGAGTCTGGAGACTCAGAAAGACACCGCTCACACACCATCACGTTCCTCGTGCTGTTCCCTTTGAAAATCTGCCAGTTGGTCTGGTCGGAGCTGTAGGCCACGCGGAACTCGGTGGTGTAGTAGGACTTCAGGTAGTGCTTGGCGCCTTGGGACTGGACCCCTGTGAACAGGACCTCCCTTTGCATGTCCACCTGCAACACAGCAAAGCCCCTGAACAGTCCTGTCCCCGTCAGCGAGTCACGTGCTGCCGTCACTCACTGTGCAACCAACTCTCTTTAGAACCCAGGAGCCGGCCCCCCAGGCCTTAGCAAACTAGTAAAACGGCTGGATGCAATTTGTGTTCGAGCACAGAGAGCCTGGACCTGAATCCCAGCTCAACCAGCAACTAGCTGCGCGTGACTCTGGAGCATTTGTCCATCTCTCCGTCTTGGTTTTTTCATCTGTAGAATAGGACATTACTAGAACCAACCTCACAGGGTTCATTTTAAGTATGCTATGTACTTAGAATACTGCCGAACACCTAGTGACTGCTATTTCCCCTAACGACATTGCAAGGACAACAAGAAGGAATTACTAGGGTCACTTTTATTATGACAGTAGCAGTAAATATGACCAGATAGATAAGTCGTACCTGGATCCAAGGTTTAGTGTCAAATTCTGACATTTTTTCTGTCATCCAAGCATTATATGATCCACCATTGTTTAATCTTGCTAATTTGGGCTCCCAAGAACCTAAATCCAAAGCAAGAAAAGAATGTATCAGGAATTTTTTAAAAAACGTACAGTTGGCAATTGCTTCAGCGAATTCGGGTATACTGCAGGTGGCAAACCAGACGTCTGCGGACCTGCGTCTGCAGTTAGAAGATCAGGCAGTCGGCACAGGTTTCTGCCCCTGACCTAGTCCACGGTGATGAAGTCTCGGCTTGAGGTCTGTACTCGGTCAGCTGTCAGCCACCACCCGCCCCTTCCTGCCTACAGGTCGTGTTTATCTTCCCTTAGTTATGTTGATGTGGCCGCCGCTGAGTGTGCCTGCCTGCCAGGCAGGCAGGGGAGGGGTTTATGGGAACCTCGCAATCTGTCGCAGTCAACCTCTGGGTTTTGGGAAGGGCTTTGAGCCCTGAAGACAATCAGGAGTTTCTGACACACAGTCAGTGAGTGATTAAAGGAGTTTCTGGAACAGGTGAGTGGTTGGCACAGCAAAGGGCCCTACCAGTGGGGACTCTGACCCTCGGGAGAAGACCCTGGGAATGTGGCTGGGACATCACACGTGTGACCGAACCCAGGAGGGGATGAATGGGGAGAGTCTGGGGAAGGAGCACGTGGTCGTACCAGCAGGCTCCGTCTTGCCCAGTCTGCCGATAGGTCAGACTGCCTGTGTTGGGGGGCCAAGCTCCTGGTCTTCCCTGGGAGAGACTCTTCAGGAACCTTATTTACTAGGGGGAAGGGGGGCGGAGATAAAGGGGTGCCAACAGGCTTTAGCTCCTGCCACAGTGCTCCTTCCTCGACCAGACAAGCAGCCCGAATTGAGCTAGTTTTTACCCTGTTGTGTTGGAGAAGAGCCTGGAGAGGGGCAGTGACCCGCAGACTCAGCAGACACGGCTTTCGCAGGCGGGGCCCCGCACCACCACAGGAGGCGCCTCTGCGGGCCGTGGTGGTGCCACTACTCACCCACAAACTCAGATGCCTTGATCTGTCTGTCTGCCACGACGCCCGTGCTCAGTCCCATCGGCATCTTGCATTCTACGGGAAACAGGGCGATGAATAATTCTTGCTCGGAAAGTACATTTACCGAGGTGTAACTCCACGGCTAGAGATGGTACCTCTGGTGGGTCAGTAATGAGATATCGTTTCCTACTTTGCATAGCACTGAATTAAATGTGTCTGATCACAAAATGGTTAAGGCACTCACAAGGCTGGCACTTTAATAGAAATAATGCCACCCTGGAGGAAAACCGATATCCTGAAATACAATTAGTTTTTAAACTGGTTTCCATTTGCTTATATCTTAAAATAAGCCCCATTACAACATTAAGTACTAGCCCTCAAAAGACTATGTTGCGGGAAAGTTCACCTGCACAGTAATACCAGCTAAGGGAGCAGCAGCCACTGAGCCCTCTGGATGTCGGCACAGTGCGTGGTGCTCAGCAGCTGCTTAACAAATGCTGGCTGGCTGGACAGACAGATGGACAATATTTCTCAAATACTGGGATGCCAAGTTCAGTGACTCCTTTGGTTATTGCTGAATTCCTTGTATCTTTTTCCTCCTCTCTGCCAGGAGTCTGGAGAATTTCTTCCATGGGCCACAAATCATGAAGGAGGGTGCTTTATACCCATTCCCTGAGTGAGAGGAACACCTTTGGGCTGAACCCTTTGGTTCAAGTTTCCTCAATGACTGATATTTGTGGTGTAATCAGACCGTGGCCAGAATGCAAGTAATCATCGCTGCTACAGAGCGTGTCTTTGTGATATCAGGGTTCCGAGTTGAGTATTTTCTATCTAAAAGTAGGTAACATTCTAATAACAGGACTCTCCTGCTAAAAGCGTCACTCGGCTCTCGCTGATACCTCTGTCGATGATGAGAAAGGGCGTTTGCATCCCAGCTCGCTGGTTTTCTCCGACCTCTGTGTCCAGGAGCCACCAGCCTGGTTTTGATGCCTTCATCTCAAGCGTTTTAAATGAACCTGAACCAGAGAGTGAAAGACAACATTACACCCTCAAAGATGAACGGGTTCCTACGGGTTGACAGCTGTCAAAGAGTCCTATCGTCGCTGCATCACAAGGAGCTTTAGAATAGGACCGAAAGAGTTTTCCATTTCTTTCCAGGCAGGTCTACAGGTGTGACTGACAGATCACAGCACCAGCACCACACACACACACACACACACACACACACAACTACCAATAAATACCCCAGAACCTGAAAGAATCTCGAGCACCCCTTACTGGAAGGAAGCTTTCATTTATCTAAATGTCCCAAGTTCACCGCCACAGGGCAGAGTTCCACAGTCCTAAATACCAAAGCAACCTGGAATGACCATCATTGGGCCTCCAAGCTATTGTCCGTGTTTCCTTTCTCTCTCCTCATTTCACTAGCTTTTCTTTTCTCATAGAAGAAAATCGAAATAAAACATCCCTTCTCCCATGTTTCAAATTTTCGATCACGTTTACATAGTTGGATGGAGTATATATAAACGGGCTCAGAACATCCCTGAAAGAATGCGATTCCTGAAACCTCTGGTTGTCTGGTCTGCTATTGACCAGTAGCTCCTGCCAGTGAATGCTCAGATCTGCTCGCTACAGTCTGTGGCCATTTTCCAGGCTGCGAGTAAAAGGTAATAGCCGATGGTCATCCCCTCAGACACTAATAAAGACCGCCAGCCTTCCCCTCCCGAGCACAGATGTGCGGGTTTGAAGACTTGGAGGGCCAGCCCGCCCAGCTTCTCTGTGCTGCTGCCGCAGGCTCCTGGCGAGGTGGGCTGGTCTGTCTGGTCACACTTGGGGGAAAGTAAGGAGTGGGTCTGCCCTAATCCCCTCTGTCCCTGATTTGAATAGGGTGGCCCTGGACCTACAGGATTAGATTCTCTCAGAGTAAAATCTGTGTCAGCGTCGGCATTTCAGCTGGCTTCCTAGGTTTTCTTGATGCCACTATGCTTTGAGAGTCAGTGGCATCTAGCCCCTCCCCCCAACATATATCTACAAATCACTCATTGGCATATAAGAATCCTTTCAGATGACTAGTTTGTTTAAACCTGATCATTGTTTTGCACATGCAAGGCTCCAAATACCCTTGTTATTCTTTAGCTTTTATGGCCATTTTTTAAAAGAATTTTATTTTTTTTAAACAGCCTCATAAGTCAGTTGAAGGTTAAAAATCTTGTAGTCACTGCCTGAAGCTATCAGAGTGACAGAGTGAGGAGGAGAAATCAAAAATCCCCCAACACGCTGCCTGAGCCCCGTGGGAGTCAAGTTGTAATCTGCTTAAGACCTGGCCCGAGTGACACACGGTGGCGGCTCGGTGGCTCGGAAGAGCCTGCACTAGACCTTGCCTTCTGCAGAGCCAAGTGGGACCGCAGGTTTAGCCAGCTCTGCTGCAAACGGTGCTCGCACCAGCTGCCTCTTCTCACCCTCTGTGCGCAGCTCCGGGGCACGGGCTCACCCGGAACCGTGCATGACTCCTTAGAAGGAAATGCCCGAGGAGGGAGTGAGGGAGAGCGAGAGATGCTAAGATTGCCTTCTCGCCGCTTTGCAGCCAGGACCTCGTGCCAGGGCCCAGCTCTTTACCAGGAAGAAGGGGCCAGACCCCTAACTGGTGCTGCTGAGTGCCGTTTTCCAGCAAGGTCTGGCCATGGAAGTGAACCACGTGGATGTCGCGGGAGCCGCCCAAGTTCAGCAGGTGCAACCTCACCCACTCCTGCTCGTACATTCTCAGGCCGGGCAAGTTGTAGATCATCCCGTTGATGGCTGAAAGGACAGAGAGTTGCAATCACAAATCTGTGTGCACCAGGAGAGAGGCTGGTAAGGACCTAGGAGGGTGCACCCATCACCCAGCTTCCTCAAATGCCAGGTCCACGCAGGGTGCCCTGTGCGGCATGATGTCAGTGAGGACCGCCAATTCCTTCTCACACAGCCTGCAGCAGAGTGTGGGCGAGCCCCCTTTCCCACACTTCCTCACTCTTGTCCCCAGACCTCCCCCTGCTCCTGCCCTGTGCTTTGCCCATGCATCCTTCCCATTTACAGTGAGAATTCTCCTGGGCTACTAATCAGTGAGGCAGCTGAGGGAACTCCAGTGGTTACAGGAAAGAGCACAAGGAAGGGGATACGCAGCATACCACCCCAAGGCCTCCTACAGTCAGAGATACTCCCAGGCAGTCCGGAAGCTGGACGTCATCTTTGCTGCAGCCTCAGCCGGAGTGGTGCGTGCTGGTTCTCTCATTCACAGGGTAGCTGCTCTGCCCCTTCCCGGCTCGGATGTCTAGGCTTCCGAGACTTGCCCACTTTCCCCTCGGCGAAGTGTGTGTGCGTGTGTGTGTGTGTGTGTGTGTGTGTGTGTGTGTGTGTAGCACCTGGTGAATTTGATCACCTTAAACAATAATACAACACTTCAGTGATAAAGCTTAGTGCTCCCCTGCACTTCACGGGGACTAAAGTGAGGGAAATTTCTGTTGTTTATTCTTCTACAATCGAAGGAACTGCTGTGGAATTTCAGGAGCCAAGCCAGCGAATTGCTGGCGGGGGAGGAGCTGAGGTCGTGTGGGCTGCCCGTTTTGGTAGAGTGGTTTCGGGGCACCGCCAGAGGCTAAAACGGTTGCAGCCACTCCTGTTCTACACAGGACACGTGGGCGATCACCTCCACTGTAGAAACGGTTTTCCTTTAGAGGTAAGAAACAGGTTGGTGAAGTACTTAGGCTACAGGATAATGCTAGTAATTCCTGTTCGATGTGCGTGTAACTGAAGCACGCTGGCTTGTTTGCTGGCTTGTTCGGGCGTGCGCTGCAGCGGCCGCCGTGTCTGTCTCTCAGACTTCCTCGCATTTCCTCCCCTGCAGCGTCCCCCACCAGGTCCCACCAGCCCTCCGAGACCCATAAGGACCTAATTTTAGTGGTAGCTCCTCATGCCGCAGAAGCATCTCCTGCCTTATCTCGTGGAGACCTAAGGGTAGGCGCCACTGTCCCCCAGAGTGATTTAGCTCAGAGATCAAGGTCAAGGTCAGAGGGAAATACCATGAAACTCATGGGAGTGTTTTACTTCGGAGGACGTGCGTCTCCAGGACCTTTGGGGTTTCTTGTCATAATACCAGCTCTTCTTCTCGTCGAAGACCATGAAGAGTAAGACAAATTCTCGCATGTCCACGGGCCTCTTGCTCTCCTTATGCAGCGTCCCTTTTCGGCAGATCAGAAGGGGACCTATCAAGCCCGAATGGATATCTTTCTCCTGGAAGACAGTGGGGACAAATGGGACATGTTCTCTCAGCATTTTCTTTGTTCTTCCAGCAACCACTGATCATGTGTAAAAGGAACGCTTAGACGCTCTGACTTTGAAGGTTGTAAGTGAGTTGCTTCATAAGGCTAGATATTATTCATTTAATTCTATCGTATTCATATGCC
>PVIA01015205.1:0-23706 GCA_004024845.1 Tonatia bakeri
ACCCTCAGCTGACCAGCTGGTGGGAAGGACCCACCAAAGAAAGACCCAAACAACAATCAAAACCCAAAGACAAACACAGATCCAACTTGAATGACAGCCCAAGACCAGTGAGCTCAGGAAATCAAGGAGACTGCAGCACTGAATCTCACGGATATAATACCATAGAAAATCACACCATAAACCTAGGGAGCCAGAAAAGATCAATTTAAGAAGCTGAAGCTAATAAGAAGAGTCTCACAAACAATGAGAGGACAAAGAAAAGGAGGAAGCCTCAGAAAGAATGCTAAATGAAATAGAGGCAATTCAACTATCAGATATTCAGTTCAAAGTAATGGTTATCAGGAAGGTCAATAAGCTCACAGAGAATTACCAGAAAATACAGGGAAACTACAATGAACTCACTGCAAACTGTATCAACATGAAAATGAAACAGAAACTAGCACAAGGGCCAAGAAGAAATGAAGAATACAATTTCTGAACTGAAGAACACAATAGAAGGAATCAAAAGCAGGATCAATGAACCAGAAGATTAGATCAGTGAGCAGGGGACAAAGTAGAAAAGAACACCCAGAAGCCCTGGCTGGAGTAGCTCAGTGAATTGAGTGCAGACTTCAAACCAAAGCATCGTAGTTTTGATTCCCAGTCAGGGCACATGCCTGGGTTGCAGGCCACAGCCCCCAGCAACCGCACATTGATGTTTCTCTTTCTCTCTCTCCCTCCCTTCCCTCTCTAAAAATAAATAAAACCTTAAAAAAAAGCTATCCAAAAAAAAAAAAGAAAAGAAAAAAAAACACCCAGAAAGAGCAAGAAAGGAAAAGAGGCTCAGAAAGAATGAAGGGAAAAATGAAGTATTAAGGAAAATGAAGGATGATATGAAACATAATAATAACCATATAATAGGGATACCAAAAAGAGAGAAGAAGACCAAGGATAGGAAATCTGTTTAAAAAACATAATGATAGAAAACTTCCTTAATTTGATGAGAGAAAAAGTCACACAAATCCAGGAAACACTGAGACTCCCAATCAAGAGGAACCCAAAGGGGCCCACTTCAAGACACATCACAATTAAAATGGCAAAATTCCAAGATAGAGAATCTTAAAGGCAGCAGGGGAGAAGCAGGAAGTAACATACAAGGGAACCCCAATAAAGTGAGCAGCTGACTGCTCCAAACCAGAAGAGAATGACAAGAAATAGTCCAAATAATTAGAACATAAGGACTGCAACCAAGGCTACTTTACCTAGCAAGGATCTCAATCAAGATAAAATGCCAAATAGGGAACTTACCAGATAGAAGAAGCCTAAAAGAATATACCTCCACCAAACCATCTCTGCAACAGATCCTAAAAGGACTACTTTAAGGAAAGGAAGTAAAAGAGAGAGATAGGGAGAAAAATGGCAATGAATAAGTGTCTATTAATGATAACATTAAACATAAATGAATTAAATGCTTCAATTAAAAGACATAGAATAGCTGAATGGATAAGAAAGCATGACCCATACATATGCTGCCTACAAGAGACCCACCCCAGGACAAAAGATATACACAGACTGAAAGTGAATGGCTGGAAAAAAAATTTCCAGGCAAATGGACAAGGAAAAAAAAAGCAGGGGTAGCAATACACATATCTGACAAAATATACTTCAAAACAAGAGCCATAAAGAGAGACCCAGAAGGTCACTTCATAATACTCCAGGGAAGAATCCACCAAGAAGACATAAACATTGTAAATAGATATGCACCCAACATAGGAGCACCAAAATACAGAAAGAAAATATTAGAAGACTTTAAGAAAGATATTGACAGCAACACAATTATAGTAGGGGATTTAAACACCCAACTGTCAAAAATGGACAGATCTTCCAAACAAATTATCAACAAAGATATTGTGACATTGAACAAGGCCCTAGACGACAGGGAATTAACTGATATAGATAGACCCCTTCATCCCAAAGAAGCTAAATACACATTCTTTTCAAATGCACATAAAGATAGACCACATGATAGGACACAAAATGAGCCTCAACAAATTCAAGAACACTGAAATCATATCAAGCACTTTATCAGAACACTAGGGAGTGAAACTAGAAACCAGCCTCAAGGGGAAAAAAAAATCACTCAAAATCCTGGAGATTGAATAGCATGCTATTAAACAATGAATAGGTCAAGAATGAAATTAGGGAAGAAATCAAAAAATTTCTGGAAACAAATGAAAATGAACTTACAACAACAAAAAATTATGGGACATAGTGAAGGCAGTCTGAGAGAGAAGTTCATAGCAATACAGGCTTACCTAAAGAAGACAGAAACATTTCAAACAAACAACCTAACCCTATGCCTACAAGAACTCAAGGAGCAACATCAAAGACAGCCCAGAGCAAGGAGCAGAAAGGAAATAACCAAGATCAAAGAAAAATTAAATGACCTAGAGACTAAAATCACAATTCTAAGGATCAATTAATCCAGGGAGCCAGTTCTTTGAAAAGATAAGCAAAATTGACAAGCCTTTAAGCAGACACATCAAGAAAAAAAGAGAGAGGACCCAAATAAACACAATCAGAAATGAAAGAGGAGAGATTATAACTGCTACCACAGAAATACAGAGGATTGTAAGAAATTACTATGAAGAACAGTATGCAAAGATATTTGAAAACCTAGGTGAAATGGACAAATTTCCAGGAAAATATAATGTTCCAAAACTCAATGAAGAAGAAGCAGAAATCCTGAACATGTCAATAACAGTAGATGAAATTGAAGCAGTAATCAAAAAACTCCCAACACAAAAATCCCTGGAGCAGATAGTTTCACAGAAAAATTCTACAAAGCATTTAAGGAAGAGCTAAACCCTATCATTCACAGACTATTCCAAAAAATCTGAAATGATGGAAGTCTCCCAAGCTCTTTTTGTGAAGCCAGCATCATTGAACACAAAGCCAGATAAAGACAAAACAAAGAAAGAAAACTTCAGGCCAATATCACTCATGAACATGTATGCTAAATTCCTCAACAAAATATTGGCAAACCACATCCAACAGTACATTAAAAAGATCATAGATCATGACCAAAGGGGATTCATCCCAGGAATGCAAGGATGGTACAATATTTGCATATCAGTAAATGTAATATATCACATAAAAAAAGCAGAGACAAAAATCACACGATCATATCAATATATGGGGGAAAAGCATTTGATAAGGTACAGCACACATTTATGTAAAAAACGCTCAGGAAAGTGGTAATAGAGGGAGCATTCCTCAACATAATAAAGGCCAGATATGAGAGATTTACAGTCAACATCACACTCAATGGGAAAAAACTAAAATCTTTTCCACTAAGATGTGGAACAAGACAAGGTTGTCCACTTTCACCACTTCTATTTAACATAATATTGGAAGTTTTAGTCACAGCAATCAGACAAAGAAAGGAAATAAAATGCATCCAAATTGGAAATGAGGATACAAAGGTGTCATTGTTTGCAGATGACATGATAGTGTGCATAGAAAATCCTACAGACTCAGCCAAAAAACTGTTCCACCAAATAAATGAATTTGTCAAAACAGAATAAAAAGTCAATATCCAGAAATCAAAGGCATTTTTATATACCAAAAATGAAATATCAGAAGAAGAAATCAAGAAAAAAATCTCATTTGATATAGCAATATGAATAATAAAACACCTAGGAATAAACCTAACCAAGGAGGCAAAACACCTGTATTCAGAAAACTATACAACACTGAAGAAGAAAATAAGGAAGACACAAATAAATGGAAGCATTTACAGTGTTGATGGATCATAATAATTAACATCATCAAAACATTCATACTACCCAAAGCCATTTATGGATTCAATGCAATACCTATTAAAGTATGAATGGTATATTTCACAAACATAGAACAAACACTTCAAAAATTTAAATGGAACCATAAACAACCCCGAATAGCTGCTGCAATTTTGAGAAAGAAGAGCAAAGTAGGAGGGATCACAATACCTGATACCAAACTGTATTACAAGGCCACTGTAATCAAAACAGCCTGGTACTGGCATAAAAACAGGCACATAGAACAATGGAACATAATAGAGAGCCCAAAAATAAACCCAAGACTCTACAGTCAATTAATATTTGACAAAGGGGGCAGCAACATAAAGTGAAGTAAAACTGGCCTCTTCAATAAACAGTGTTGGGAGAGCTGGACAGATACGTGCAAAAAAATGAAACTCAATCACCAACTTACACCATACATAAAAATAAATTCAAGGTTGATAAAAGATTTAAATATAAGTCATAATACCATTAAAGTTCTAGGGGAGAACACAGGCAGGAAAATCTCAAATATTTAATTCAGCAATATTTTCACTAATGTCCCCTAGAAGAAGAGACTGAGGAAAGAATAAACAACTGGGATCTCATCAAAATAAAAATCTTCTGCATGGCTAAAGAAAACAGTATTAAAATAAAAAGAGAACTGACCGTATGGGAAAACATATTTGCCAGTGATAACTCAGAGAGGGGTTTAATCTCCAAAATATAGAAAGAACTCACATGACTCCACTCTAAGAAGACAAGCAACCCAATTAAAAAGTGGGCAAAGGACTTGAACAGAGAGTTCTCCAAGGAGGGCATACAGGGGATCCAGATACATGAAAAGTTGCTTAGTATCACTAGTTCTCAGAGAGATACAAATTAAAATCACAGTAAGATATCATTGCACACCAGTAAGAATGGCCATCATAAACAAAATAACAAATAAAAAGTGTTGGATAGGCTGTGGAGAAAAGGGGACCCTACTGCACTGTTGGTGGGATTGCAGACTGTTACAACCACTACGGAAAACAGTATGGAACTTCCTCAGAAAACTAAAAATGGATCTGCCTTTTGACCCAGCAATTTTACTGCGGGGATTATATCCTAATAACCTGAAACACCAATCCAAAGCAACCTATGCACCCTTATGTTCATATCAGCACAATTTACAATAGCCAAGTGCTGGAATCAACCTAGGTCCCCATCAGTAAATGAATGGATCAAAAACTATGATACATTTACACAATAGAATTCTGTGCAGCAGAAAGAAAGGAGTTCCTACCCTTTGGGAAAGCATGAATGGAACTGGAAAGCATTATACTGACTGAAATAAGCCAAGTGGTTCAACAGATACTACATGATCTCACCTTTAACAGGAATCTAATCAACAAAACAAACAAAGAAGCAAAATATAATCAAAGAAATTAAAATTGAGAACAGGCCCGCAGTGACCAGAGGAAGAAAGAGGGGAAAGAATTTCAGGGGAAGGGGGAAAGGGTTTGAAGGAACTAGTATAAAGGTCACATGGACAATAACAAGCTGGGGTAGAGATGGGAGGGAAGTGAGGAGGGCTGTTGGTGTGGGCTGGGATGGGGGTAAAGGGCACAAAACTACTTGAACAGCAATTAAAATTAAATAAATAAACACACACACACACATACAAAAAAAGGAAATTGCCATTAGTTAGTGTCTGTGGTTTTTAACATATGTTTTCAAAAAATGTATACATTTATGATGTCTGGGTCAAGTATAGCTAAACTTCTATATATTAAGTTATATAAGTAAAACAATATAAGATTTATGTACAGTTTCTAAAATAATTTAGAACCTATACTTGCTAATTGGCATTAATGTTTTATGAAGTCTAACTGATTTTTCCCAATACTGGAAACTTCAGTTTATATTATCTCAAAATATTTAAAATAGTATGTGTACCTAATGAAAAAGAAACATGGACTAACCTTCTATTTCTACCCTATGGATTGGAATTCCCTGGATGTGCTTGTTACAGATCATGTGACCCTATCTGCAGGCCAAATGAAGCAGACACTGTAAAGGTTATTGTGATGGATTATGTTTGCTTTTAAAGCTGGAAGATGAATATGGTGATGGTAGTGATTATGATGATGATGTCCATTTTAAAAGTAAGTCAACTGAGGTACAGAAAGTTAAGAAACTCTTCCTAGGTCACTTAGATATTTAATAACAAGCCTAGGATTTAAACCCATGTGTACCCAACACCACAATGCTTGAAGATATGCCAAATTTATGGAAATTTACAAATTTATATGAAAGAATAACAGAGGGTATAGATAAGACAGACAAGGGAAACAGTAACAGTATGAAAAGGGTGGAAGACAGAAAGGAACTTTTTTTGAGGAGACTAAAGAATTCCTATGGATCCCAACTGTATGTTTCTGTTGCATTTTAAGGTCTGGGGGAGCAAGCTTCACTTGGGAATCTTCTTGAAGGTCAGATTGAAGAAAATACTAGTAAGCAATTTGTGACTAAGGATGGTTTGTGACTAAGGATGTTACTCTATTTTCTGGACACTCCCAGTTCTGACTACTGCCACCTCTCAACTGGACCACCATAGCATTCTAAGTGGCCTCTCTGCCTTAGGCTTGCTTTCCTAATGTACCTGCCATGCTGTGTTCCCAGCGATCTTTCCAAATAAAAATTCATGCCATTACTCTGCATAAAACCTATCTTGAGTTCCTACTGCCCTCAATAATGGGATGCAAGGTATTTGCCAGGGCTTCTTCAACCTTTGTAAGTCAGGCCCAATCACAACTCTAAGTCTTCATTTCTAATGATGTCTTTCTTCTGACTCCACTTCTACCCAGGCTCCCATTCACCCATTACACAGTGACAACAGACACACAAACTTCCCTTCATTTCTTCGATAAGCCATGATTTTTCTCCCACTTGGACTTTACATATTTTGGTTGCTCTGCATAAAACATGTTTACCTCATTATTGCATTTTTCACTGCAAATTCTTACATGTCCTTCAGGTCTCTGTTTATATACCATTCTTCCCACCCCAAGGCCCACCTCCCCAGGGACATTTATATAATATTTCCCTTATTTATTCTAACATTTATCTTATTGTGTCATAATAAGCTTTAGGTTTTGCTGTAAACCCTATTAGTGGTACAATTCCCTGAGGGTGGGTTCAAGTTCTATCTTATTAACTAGAAATCTTTAGTGTTTACTATATTGCCTGCCAGTAATTGGTCAACAAATATTATTTGTCAAATAAATGAAGAGATGAATGGATAAATGAATTACTGGGGGGAATATGACAGAACAGATAAGAAAGGATAAACATGAAAGACATGATAATGTAATTTAGTCATTTTAGATAAGGAGTAAAATACTAATATATTTAATACCATAATGTATCAAAGCATAATTTTAAGAAGAAAAGCATCTCTTTCTTTTTCTCTAGAAAGAAAACATTTCTGGAATTCCTATAAAGTCTGAAACACAGATAATATTTTATTTCCTATAATTTGAAGATTTCTTTGATAACATTATACAGTGATGTATTGGTTTATGTATCTAGAATTTGAGAACACACATATGCATAAGTATTATACAGATGACTTTCAAAAATTTATGCTGCCCTAATTTTTGCTTGATGTGGGAACACTTGCAGCCTTTTGAGGCAGGGAAAGGGGAGGATTTCTTGATAGGAACAAGTTGAACCAGAATGTTAATCTGAAGCATGCTACCTATGGGATAGCCCTTTCTATCATGTGCTCTTTCCACCTCCAGGCTCTGGGGAGTTCCAGATAGGCTGGTGGAGCACTCTGGTCAAGAAGATTCTCTTTGGCATCACAGAGACCTACATTCAAAGCCCAGCAAGGGCCAGCATAACCTTGGAACACTCTAGGCCTCAGTTTCTCACACACAAGTCTCTATACCCAAATAGCATTTTGCAGCACTCATTCATGGGGAAGTGAACTCACTCCTTGATGTTGTGTCCACAATTTTCCCACAGCCTCATCCTGTTTTTTGAAAATTATACTTAAAGTGAAGTTCTAAGTTACTTTAGGGTAAAAGAGTAATATAGAAGAAAAAAGTTGAATAAAAGACTTGCCTGCCTATAAATCAGAACAGATATTGATCACAGACTTACAGGCAAAAAGAAAATAAAGATCTGAAAATGTCTAATCATGAAAGAAAATATTGCATATAAAGAAAAGTATTCCTATGTGATGCTACATATTCCATGAATCACCTAAAATTACATACAAATCACTGTCAACTATAGTTATCCTAGTGAGGGGAATAGTTTTCACATTAGCTTCAGGTTCTGCTTACATTCGTTAGTTTTACAATGTATTCCTGTTATTGAAAACAAATGGAAACATACTATGGTGAATTATTCCTCAAGAGTAGGGAATTCAGTTTGTGCTTGGCTCTTTTGCTTCAGGCCTGGAAATCTCTCCGAGTTTCTTATTTTTGCATTTTTGCAGCAGGATAATCACTTTTAAGCATTATGTTATATATTAGTTTCTTTAAAAATAACATTGCTCTATCAAATATTAAATTCTTTAGCTTTTCTTGAGGTTTTAGACTATATCATTATGGTGAGTTATACTTCATTTTTCCAAAGGAAAATCACTCTTTACATCTTTTGCAGTTAGAGCAAGAAGCACATTCCTCTTCAAATTGCCTTTTTTTAATTTTTATTATTGTGTTACAGCTCAGCCTTTGTGTATAGCATACAAATGATAGGTGGTGACAATATCGGGGTCTTGCATGCATAATGAATATGGTTTCATTTCCGTTGGTGAGTAGTTCATAATACAGGAGTAGAAAATGGGAGAATTTGAATATTTTTGGAAGCCTCAATTTATATTCTCTGTGCATGTGTATGTATACTACATACAATTTTCATCACTCTCATTTATAAGCAAATAGCCAAACAGGCAATTACTTGTCTGTGGGCCAATATAATACAGTAAATGGTTTAGAAACTATAGTCTGGTTACCTATATCATTATTGTAAATAGAAAATGCAAGCAAGGTATATCAGCTACTCGAAACATAAGCCACTGAAGATTTGAGTAGTTTCCTTAGAATCAAATTTAGGAGATTTGTCTATATAAAAGTCCTCTTATTTTTGTAATATTGACAAGAACACAGAATTATGAAACATTTTGAAAAAGATATTTTAGGGTAAAATGTAGCCCAATATCTTTCTATAAAATACCCACAAATCAAAAGCAAAACATTCCTTGTGATTTTAATATATATTTTAATTCCCGGGATATGTTAGTTGGGCTCCAATTTCCATGCAGTTAGTCACTTGAATCACAAATGGTACTACCTGTAGAGAGTGATAAACACCAACCTAATGAGCTCTTATATTAGTGTCAGAGTCTCTGTTGAAGTCAAGTATTTGAAATGGCTCACAAGAAGTGCAAAGAGGAGACAGACATACTGCACGCCAGGTTGTTTGGTAAGTTAGGTGCCCTATGTGTGGCGTGGATGCAGCCACTGTTCCATCAATGCCCATCCTGCTAAAACAGTGAATGATAATGACTGATCTACAATTTGCATCCTCTTTTCAGTCCATCAAGAGAATATTATTAAAACCAGTCAGCCAAAACCCATTAGAACAGTACTCACGTATGAAACAATGCCCAGGTCTGCTTGTTCTCCATTTTTATGCACTGCTACAGGACTATAAATATTCATCATAATGTAACTGAAAATTATTGAAGTGAGAAAAAGAGAAACAGGGAAACCATTTGCTTCAATTCATAAACAGCATCTGTTGGGAAGTTATTCATAGACTGCTTCGGGGCCTGCTGAGCAGCAAGCCCACAGAAAAGGAAACCATTGCAAGCAAATTCGCACAAACTGCATGGAGATGCTATTAGACATGATGCCCCTACAGCCAGAGAGAATGATCAGACACTGGGATGTTTTATGTGTTCTTTTATCACCAGGACACAGAACTACCCTCCAGCCAAAGTCTCACACAATTCAAATTAGAAGAACAAACTGTAAGTGTATTAAGGACTAACTAGTGACTAGAGCAAGTTAGAAGCATTAGCCAAAGTCCAGGTGATAGAACTTGTTCACCTGCCCATACCTTAGGCACCCTTCAAATTCTGCCAGTACAACCTGTCAGATTCAAATGTACCTAGTAATACATTGTCCATCAAAAATTAAACATTAAAAAAATAAAGTTTCTAAAAGGTTGAAGCAACTTTTGGTGTATTGTTTCCTGAAAAGAATAAAAGTGAATGCTTACTACTTACCAAAGCAATGCTAACAAGAAAAATTAACAAGGAAAGCTTTCTAATCTGTACTACTGATGAAGTCATATTTCATAAAATATGGGACTTATGGTTTCCTAGTCAAAGCTGCAACTTCAGTTCAAAGAAAATAAAGACAGAAAGAGCTTTCAAATGTGGAGTGATCATGAGTAAAATAGATGGGTTGATTTAGTAACCATTTATATTGTATATTGATTTGTGTTTGTGGTAAAGTCATCTTTGAGACTAAGAAAATATCTCAGATTTTGGGTGTGTTTTTTTGCTAACGTTAAATGTCATGCATTTCATGCTCAACACACTGATCAATCTTAGTATCATTAAAAGAGAGACAACCAGACACAATGTGTTCCCTAAATGAGGCAATGGAAAAGTTATACCCTTCCTGTGAAAGACCCTAATGCATGTATGTGCATAAACACACACACAGGACATAAAGTACATAGCCTTCAGATCCAGTTACTGTTCTATAGACAAAAATAAGGGACACAAGAACAGATTAGGAATGCCATGGAAGTACAATCAGCAAATTCCAGACTGGAAAACTACAAGACAAGTGAACTAATTCTCCCAACATGTAAATTGCAAAGAAAAATAAAGGGATAAGGAAAGGAAGAGGGAACCTGTAGGTTAAAATAAACAAGAGAATTATCAACTAATTGCAATGTGTAGGTCTTGTTTGGATCCCTACTTGAATTGACCAGTTCTACACCCCTCCCTTTGTATGCAATCAGGCAAGTTTCAACACTGAGTGAATAGTTCAGTGTTAAGGAATTACTGTTAGATTTTTTTTGTATTGTAGTTTACTTATAAAGAGTCCTTATGTTTTAGAGACATATATTGAGGCACATGCTTCAAAATAATCCATCCAGGGATGGAAGGAACAGGTGAAGTACAGGTTAAACAAAATTTTGCCTGGTTTAATAATTACTAAAGCTAGGTGATGGAAACACAGGAGTCTGTTAGGTAATTCTCTCTATTCTTTGAAATCTTCTGTAACAACTTTTTACATCTTCATAGTTAACTTATCCCATGTCTCTCTGGAGTTGGTTATACTGACTCATGAGAACTGATCATTAAATTTCAGAAGTGTTATGAACCTGTTATTATACCATTGGTGGCTTGAAATCAGACATCATGGAAATCAGTTAATGCTTCATTAAGGCTTTTTTTCTAAAGAATTAATTGTTAAACATTAGCACACAACTTCTTATGACCTCATGTCTAACATATGGAACTCTCTATATAATTAGGAAACTTTCAGGAGCATAAGAAGCTGGCTCTTCAGATGAGGTTCCTCTCTGCTCTCCCCCACCCACCACCATTTTTAGTTACCATGGGTCCCAAGGTTTGACAATTCATGGCCTCACCCTGCAACATCCCACTTGAACTCTAATCATTCCTTCCTTCAGTAAGTCTTTACTGTTTCCCTTTCTACTAAAATTTATCCTTCTGTGGTCCAATCATGGCCTACTCTATATAGCACAATGCTCAGATAGTAAATAGACTGATCCTGGCTGAGTAGGAAGAAGCCTGAATCCCTCAAAAATAATTTTCTTTGGAAATTTCTAATCTTTTGGCAAGCACCTCTAATGATTTTTCATAGGCATTCATTTATTTGCTTATTTATTCTTTATATTTGTTACATGACTGCTTATTATATACAAGATAAACTCTCATTAGCACATTGTCTTATTAAATCCTCAGAACAAAGCAATGAGCTAACAAAAGGACGGGAATTTTTCTTTTCTGACAAGTAAGAATTAAAAAAAGTTAAGAGAAGTCAAGTGTCTTATCTGAGGCCACCTGGCCAGTTAGAAACAAACTCGAGACCAAACCTAAGAATATTTTCTGTAGTGATTCAAGAATCTTTCTAAAACCACCAGCTCATTGGTTACTTGAATAAAGTGGATTTTCCTCTCCTCTCTAAACACAAGTTTGTGTGAACATGCAGACCACAAAGGAAATGAATCCCAAGCGGATTTTTTTTTCTTTGCCACATACATGAGTTTGAAGGCTACTAGCTACAGCACATAAACATGTATTAAGTGTTTGCATAATTAATGTAGCACCTGTTACATGGCATCAGGAAATGAAAACATTCTAGTTTTTAAAAGAAAAAGATGGTGGCTCCCTTAATTTGTAGTTAGTTTGGATTGCCAACATGGTGTGTTTTGTTTGAAATACTGTGATTTGCAAAATTATGTGTTTGTCATTACTGCTTTCATCATGAATTTTCACGGAAGCCATGCCAAGTTTGCCCAGGAACTATTTAGGAGGCTAGAGCTATTGTCCCATTAACACCTAAATTTACTACATTTGTATCCTTCTTAAATTAGATAAGTAAGACAAACAATTCCATCAACTTTTGTGGTTTCTGTCTGCTTTCCTATGACTAGTAATCGTAACTTGAATCCTGCAACGGAGAAAATGGTTGGGGACAGGCTGGGGGGATGCAAAATGTGATCTCCATGCTAAATTTGTGCATTTATCTATTTTATTATTGACCACCTGCTATATACTAGGGTTTGTGATTGACACCTGGAGAAACTAGCCCCAAGGAGTTCAAAGGGAGAATTACAAGTAAAGATGAAATTATCTTGCAAATTGCTAAATACCAATGCACTCAATGAGATCACAAAAAAGGGGCATTTCACCTTTAGCTTGGGGTAAAAAGAATTATTCATAGAGACTAGGACTTCTAAGCTAACACCTGAAACACAAAGAGATTTTCTCCAACGACGTGAAGACATTTGGAGCAACATATGCTGAATTGGGGAAGATCCCACCCTGAGATATTCTAATTCAATAAGCCTAGGCAGGAAAAGCACCCCGAGAGATTCTAATGCAAGTGATTAAAAACTTTGAGAAGCTCAGAGGCAATGTGATAGTTTGAACAAGTTCAGAATGTGGTCATCCTTGAAAATTTAGAAAATGTGTCTCGGGTATCCACGAAGCACCTTCTTTTGCACCATTTACATCACCAACTCAGATCACATTGATTGCTTATCTGCTATGTGTAAGCATGGGAGGCTAAGAGTACGGCTGTAGAGGTCAACAAGATATCTGCCATAGAGAAGTGCAGAGCAGTAGTACACATGAGGAATATACCATAAGTTGTTCACCACGAAAGGAAGCCTCCTGGGTTACAGGATGCTGAACTCAGGCTTGTCAAAGGGGTGGACAATGCATGGGGACGATACAAGCATTTCAGGTACTTAAAATTTGTCATTTCAAAGCCTGGGTTGAATCTAGGTTTGGCTACGTTATAGCTGTGAATTTTAGCAATTTGTATGACTTGACTTTATTTTATAATCTTCATGTGTAAAATGGAAATGATAATAATTTCAGCTACTGTGAAAAGTCTTATGAAGTTCTCTATTAGTGTGTCTCAGTTGTTTGGAGCACCATCCCATACATGGAAGGATTGTGGGTTCAATTCCTGGACAGGGCACATGCCTAGGTTATGGGTTTAGTCTGTAGTCCAGGCATTTGCGGAAGGCAACTGGTCAATGTTTCTATCTCACATCAACGTTTCTCTGTTTCTCTCCTTCTTCCCCTATCTTAAATGAGAATAAAAAATAAACCTTAAAAATAAATAAAATATATTTGCATTGTGGTACATAATAAATCCTCACTAAATATTTATTGAATAAAAATAAAAACTAGTTGTTAATAGTTTTATCTCTAGAGGCCTCAATTTTGCTACAACCTTAATGAATATTTTTATAAGCAATAACTCCATATTTAGCAATGACCTCTAATTATCATAGAACCATGGCTCTATGCTTCAAGGGACTTTAAGAAATCATTTGATTCCAGCTCCATATTTTGTATCTCAGAGACTTTGGAATTAGATGGACCTAGGATTGAATCTTGACTCACTATCTACTAGCTTTGTAACCTCTCAAGCTCTGCTAGGCTTAGTTCATTCAATAATACAATGAATGTATAAATTTCAGGACTGTTAAGAGGACTTATTCATTTATTCAAGAAAATATGAATTGAGTATTTACTAAATGTGAAAAACTATTACAGGATCTGAGTATTAGCAGTGAACAAAATGAGAGATCTCTGCTATCATCTGATTTATAGAAAAGAAAAGTTAGGTGCATTACCTCCCTAGGCCTCTGTAATAAATTACTACAAATTGGATGGTGTAAAACAACAAAATTTTATCCTTCAATAGTCTGGAAGCTAAAAATGTGAAATTAAGGTGTTCCATGGGCCCTTTTCCCTCTGAGGGCTCTAGGAAAGAATGTTCCCTTGCCCTATTTATGTTTTTATGGTTAACAGCAATTCTCAGGGTTCCTTGATTTATAGACTCATCATTCCAATCTCTGCCTCTGTGGTCACATGGAACTCTCCCAGGGTGCTCATATGTTCAAATTTCCCTCATCTTATAGGGACATAATTCATAGGATTTTGGTCCCACACTTATGCAGTAGGACCTCATGTTAAGTTGTTTACATCTGAAGAGACCCTATTTCCAAATAAGATCACATTCACAGGTAACTGAGATTATTACTTCTAATCATTTTTGGAGGGGACACAATCCAACCCACAATAGTAGGTAATGTCTGATAGGCCATCCCAAGATCATTGCTTCCAGGAGGACTTCAGTAAATAATTAACACAGGATAACCAATTTGGTCACAGTTTTCAGATAAGGCCACTAAATTTGCCTTGCTCACCAAAAATCACAGAATCAATATAATGGAAATTAGAATTATGGTCAAATAACTCCTCATATAAGGTTTTCTCCAAACAGCAGTATCTCCCAAAGCAGAGTACCTTTTGCCTTATAGCTCCTAAAATTTTTTCAGGCGTTGTTTTTAATAATTATGTCTTATTTTAACATGTATTACAGCCCATGATTTCATATGTAACACTTATGATATACTTAATATAGAGTTGCCACTTAAAACAATTAGGTATTTAGGTGAATCAATCAATAGAAAAAAGAGAGAAAGGAGTTAAAAATGGCCAAAGCAAACAATACTGCAGTTGTGCTTGCATGACTCAAGTTTCAAAATGCTCAATGCCTACATGATTTTTCTTTGTCTTATCACACAAACAATCATTCTCAGCTTTATGTCTTGACAGGGATCTAATTTTCAAAATATGATTTGGGAAATTCTTCAGTTGGGAGATTGAACAAAAGAATGTCATGTGTCTTCATGGGAGCTGCTTGTTAAACTGACGATCACTTCCCTCAAATCAACATCTTAAATATTTCCTAATATCAATTTAAAAACTTACCATAAAGCTATAGTAATCAAGACCATGTTGTAATTACACAGGATACACATATAGATCAATGGGATAGAACTGGGAATCCAGAAATGAATCCATATATGTGTCAATTGATTTTCAACAAGGGTACCAAGATAATTCAATTAGAAAATAATAGTCTTTTTAGAAAATTGTACTGGAGAAACTGCATATCCACATGCAAAACACCTCATACCATACACATAAATGAACTCATCATATATCAGAAGTGGATATATTATCTTGTGTGTGTGCATGCAAATATTTTCTTTCATTCTGGGGTTACCTTTAACTTCCTTGAGGAGCTCTTTGATCTATTTTTTTCTTTGGTTGCTGGTGCTTTAGGTGTCATGTCTAAGAAAACATTGCCCAATACAAGGTCAGGATGCCTTAGAGTTGTATATTCTAAGGGTTTTATAGTTTTTAGATCTTACATTTAGATCTTTGATTCATTCTTAATTCATTTTCATAGATAGCATTTTCTGTTTTTCTTTATATGAGTGTCTTAATTTCTGTTGTTTTTTTTTTGAAAGATAGCTTTGATGAATTTATTGGTTCACACACTTTTTCTCTGAACACATTGAATAAATTATCTTACTGTCTCTGGCTTCTATGATATACAATAAGACACCAGTTGTTAATCTTATTTATAATCCCTTGTAAATGATGTCACTTCTCTTTTGCCACTTTTAAGATTTCCTCTTCATTTTCGCTTTTCAACATTTTGATTACGTTTTGTCAAGGTTGAATGTCTTAGAGTTGATCTTAGAGCTTATTTAACTTCTCATATGTATAGATAAATGTTTTTCCTCAAATTTGGTGTGCTTCAGTCATTGTTTCTTTAAATATTATTTCTACTCCTTTTACTCTCCTCTCTCCCTTTGGATTTTTCTTATGTGTATGTTAATGGACTTAAGTGTCTCACAGGTCTCTGAGGCTCTGTTCATTTTTCTTCCTTTTTCTTTCTGTTCTTCAGATTGGATAATCTCAATTGAACTATTGTCAAGTTCAATGGTTCTTCCACCCACTCAAATCTGATATTGAGTTCTAATTTTTTTAAATATTAGTTATTGTGCTTTTTGGCTCCAGAGTTTCTACATTGTTCTTTTTCATAATTTTTATATCTTTATTAGGAGCCTCTGTTGGGTGAGAAATTATTTTCATATTTCCTTTATTTTCATAAACATAGTTTCCTTAATATTTTGAATATTTTAAAACAGCTGATTAAAGTCTCATCTACTTTGGTTGACATTTAGTCTTCTGCAGGGATGGTTTCTGTTAAATGCTTTTTTCATGTGTTTTACATTCTTATTTCTGTTCAGGTCTCCTAATTTTTGTTGGAAACTGGACATTTAGACATTATAATGTGGAAACTGAAAAAAAAGATATTCTCCCCATCCCAAGGTTTGTTGTTATTGCTAATTGTTTGTTTGTTTGTTTGTTTAGTGACTTTTTGGAACTAATTCTGTAAAATCTGTATGCCTTGTCTTATTTGGCCAATGTAATATCTGCTCAGTTAGCTTAATGGTTGCTAATTATTAAATAAAAATTTATTTAAGCACTTGAAACCAGCAAGTGTCCCAGTCTTTGCTGAGAGACTGTGTGCACATGTTGGGGCACACCATAGCACTTATCCAGCCAGTTAATAACTTTACCTTACTATTTACTTCATGCTTACATAGAGCCTCAATATCAGCTAGAGGTGAGAGCCTAGGTAATGCATCTCAGGTATTTCCTGAGCATGCACACAGCCCTGTGCATGGGTAAAGCCCTACATGTGTGCATGGTTTTCTCAATTCTCAGAAATGTGTTGAAGCTTTTCAAAACCTATATGGACTTCCCAGCCTTTCGCCTTTAAAGCTTTTTGGTTAGCCTATTTTTTCCCTGCTCTTGATAATTGCTTTAGGCAGTCACAAAGTTGAACATATTTGCCTCTACATATTTTAAATAAATATCCCTAGGAAAAAGACTTTCTTCATAAGACTTGCTTTACTGGATAAGATGTAAGTCAGGTTAAATAATGACATTTTTGCAAGTAGGGTCTTCCTGGAAAGCAACAAATAGGTCAAATAATAATAATTCTCTGGGAATGTCACTTCAAAGAAGCTCCAATCACATTCTGCCCCTTCCAACAGATGCAAGCCTGCTGTTTTTCACTATGATTGTAGTCTGTTGGCTTTCAGTGTCATTGTTTGGAGCTGTAGGGAGGAAGATCTAACTAGGGCCAATTAAAAATCTGACAAAGCTCACTCTTTTTATGAAGATTAACCTGTTTTTCTTGAATAAGTACTCCTGAGATTTCTCTAAGACTTTGTTAATTTCCAAAGTTCTGGAAAAATTGATTCAGACAATCTTTGCCAATTTTCTCATTGCTTTTATAAAGAAGAGAACTTCTGAAATTCCATCCTCTATTATTTGCAGTAATGTGTCCTTTCTTTCTTCATCTATAAATACAGCATTGGCTTACTGTGCTGATTCTTCCTTATCATTTTCTTTTTAATTACCTCCCCTTATTTTTCTTCTAGAAAATACAAAGTATCAGAGTTGTATAAAAACATCAGTGTCAGGTTTGACCAGGGTTTAGAAGATAAGAATCATTGTAGGCTAAGTCATTCTTATACATTTTGCCTCATCCCAAATAATGATTATTCTACAAACTTGTTTTTATTTACATTAAAATGAAACTATCTACTAAAACACACACATTAAATAACATTGATGTCCTGACATTGAGAAGCAAATACATAATGAGACCATCACAAATGCTCAAGTTGATGAATACAGGTTGACTGTCTTCAAATACATTCAGAAACACACGTTTCCCCTGTATTGTCTCAACCCACAAACCCCCACCTTTCAACTTTTACTCAAGTTCACCCTCAGTTGGTAGCCATTTCCCCCCCCAAAAAAGTTGCTATTATTGTTTTGATCAATTGATACATGTTTCTAAATATGAGAAAGTCAAAGTATCACAGCTTCATTGAAATCTTGATACTGGGCAGCTAGCTAGGTTTATGCACTAGCAAAGTGACTCAGTATTTTACTTTATCTGAGAAAGTTGAAAATTATCACCATTACAAACTTTTGAATTCACCAGTACATATCTTATAATCTGAAATTTTGAATAAAAAATACTTTTTTGTAAATTTCAGAGATTTTTTGTAAGTGCTCTCTAGAATATAAAATAACCAATGATTCATGAAAGCAAAACAGCATTCACCAGCTGTTTCACATCCCCTTTCCAATCAGTCTTGACCTTTTCCTCAATACATTCTTAAATTCCAAATTCTTTTCTGCCTGAAGGAAGGAAGCATTTCCTCCTGTCAGAGACACCCAAAATGCCACAGTGCAATAGCTGGCCAGAAGTTATTCTCCTTCCTGCAGAGCAAACCGCGTCACAGGAGTGGATCATTATGCTTCAAGGTAAAAATCCCAGATCAGTAATTCTTTGAGGTTTTTCTTTAAACTTCTTTTATTTGATGAACCCTTGGAGTTAGGAAATTGTAACTTTTATTTTAGTACAAGAATTGTTCACTAAGTGGGAACTTAAGTGTTCCAAACTTGACAACAGTCACTGGTTGCATTAGGGAATTCATTTATACCTTTTACATGAATATTTATGATTTAGAAACTCTGAGTGTTTTGGTTTTTTATCTTGGAACTAAAATAGAACAACAATTGTTTGTTTGGGGCTTTGGAGGGTTTTGATTTTGTTTTTGTTTTTAATCCTCACCTGAGAATATGTTTTTATTGATTTTAGAGAGAAAAGGGAGGAGAGAGAGAAAAACATTGATCTATGTGTGTGTGTGGAGAGAGAGAGAAACATTGATGTGAGAGAGGAACATTGATTGGTTCCCTCCTGTGTTCATCCCAACTAGGGATCAAACCTCATACCCTAGGTATGTGACCCAACTGGGGATTAAACCTGAACCTGTAACCTTTTGGTGTATGGGACAACATTCTAACCAGCTCAGCCATACACTCTGGGCTATTTGCTTTTTTAAGAGAGGGCCCCAATCTCCTGCCCCCAAACAAAGAATAGCTCAGGCATTTCCTCAAGTGCTCAAGGAAACTATTTTGTTCTGCAAACAAGACAAGGTCATCAGGACACATAGTGACTGCCACCCTGGACACATATTTGTCTGCCTCTGAGTGTGGTTGCCTCTGAGTAACCATGGCTACTTTGCTCATGGTTACCATGCAGATCCTGAATGATATGGGCCTGGGGAGGAAATACACACTAATGTCCTGAGCACTTATTGTAATTCAAGAGGGAGACAAGAAAGTACTAACCTTGCTCCTAATGGAAAATCCAAGGAAGGGCTAAATAATTTCCTCTATTACATCCAAACCATGATTAAGCTATACATTTGTAAATTATCAATTTATAACCTATTGTATACTGTCAATTAAACTAGATTACACTTGTAAAGTGCTTGGCACCAGGGCCTGACATATAGTAAAACTTCCAGTAATTCCTAATGGTAAATTAAGAATAAATTATATTCTAGACTATTTGATAATATTTTTCATGCATTTAATATCCCAACATAGAAGATGGCCTCAGTGCAAAGACACCAATGCAAAGTACTCTTTGTAATCTTTCACACACCTGGGGAGATCAGATATTATGCCTATGCCCATGTATGAACATTATGAGTATTTGGGGAGGACAGACAGAACATCAGCAACTATGGAAGTGAAGGGGGAAAATTGAAATGTGAGGAGGGTGGAAGATGGCAGTGAGTAGGTGGGAGGAGATCCCACTCCCCTCTGTGCACAGGTGGAACACCTAGCCGATCTTCTGAGAAACAGAGTGAACAGCCAATGTAATCCCAGCTTATATGAAGTTTGGAAGCCAAAATTGTAGAGGACATTGAAAATCAGATGGTAAGGAGATTGCCCTGGGATGGGAAGGTCCCTGAGACTAGTGTGGGGACCAAGGCTGCTATAGCCCGAAGCATGGTGCCTGCTGCAGGATCCTTGGAGGGGAGCCAAATCAACTGTTCTGTGACATTTTATTTCTCTTCTTTTTGTTTAGATTCCTCTGTTTTATTTGTCTGTTTAATTGCATTGTTTAACTGGTTTTCCTTGTTCTGTCTTTCATATTGCATTTTAATTTTCCTTCTTTCACTTTACTCATGCTCCAGCATCATACTACTCTTGGTTGTGTACTTCCTATTCTTGTTATTCAGGTCGTATATTGCTTGTCATATTATTTTTGTTCCAGTATTATTGTAAACAATTGTTATTCCATATAATTGTAAATACTACACAGCACCCCTCCCTGATTTTTGCACATTTCACTATCTTCTGGAGCTTTATTACTATTGTGGTTAACTCTATTCTCCCCCATACTACGCCTACTTTCTATCTTTTACTCTCACTGTAGCTCATCATCTGACCTCCCACAAGCACTCTGTTTTCTAGTTTCAGCTCCTAATCCTTCTCCTCTCTAACAGGACACTCATCTCTCTTTCACCTTTTATAAAAGATGGCTAGTTCAGTGAAATATCACAATTAATGCTTTACTTATTAAAAGGATCTTCTATCTTTTCTCTACTTTTTGGTATTTTAAATCCCTCAGAATACTCTCCTGCTGCCTTAATCCATTTTGCCCTCCCCCTGACACTGATAACATACAAGATGAAGTGGATTTTGGGAACCACCCTGCCTGATTTCAAAAGCTGTGACCCTCCATGGCCAAGGCTGAGTAAAAAGACCTTGGGACCATAAGCCATTAAAGAGACAAAGCTTATCTTCCTTGTAGGAGCACCATCACTCCCCCCTTTCATTTCATCCTGTTTGGCCCTAGGCAGATAACCAGTTAGCCAATGACAGGTAAGATTCCTCAAAGGAGGTATGACCTAAGACAGTCATGGTAACAGAGGGGGCCCTTAGGGAAGGACTTGGGGGCTATAGAAAAAAGGAGTGATGGACCCTTACTCCTCAGCTTTGACATAGCCTGAGTCCTCATTCTGTCTGAGAGAAGTCTCCTAATCTCTCCACTGCCAGACTTAAGCCTGAAACAATGACAGGTAGGTGTGGCCTTGTGCTAGAAAGGGCAGGATCCCTGGGGCCATCAGGTCAAAGAAAGAATGCATAAAATCCTGTGGAACCTACTTTGCTAATACCCTCAATTTCAATGATAAGGGTCCAAGCATGAAATGAGTTTGTTTGCCCAAAGTTTTATGGCTCTTTAGCAGATTATCTGACCCTAACTCAAAATAAGCCCTCATAATTCTTTGAATGTTATCTACTGTTTGATCATTCAGCCTGACAATGATTGATGAGCTTTACATATATGGCCTGTATTCTTATACAAATTAAACCCAATAAAAGCCCTTTGAGAAAAAAGCTCCCGGCCCTTCTCCTTTGAGAGATCGGCTATCTTTCCACCCCAAGCAGATCATGTCTTGGTAAAATTATTCTTGTCCACGGCAGATGCGGGGGCCATGTGGGCAGAGTACCCCCCACGGGTTTGAGATGTGAACAAACCTGTGGTGTGTTCTCCTCTCCAGCAGGTATACTGGAACAGTATACAACAAAGGAACCACCAACAGGTAAAAACACAAGTAAAACAAGAAAGCCGACAAAAAAAGAAGACAGGGCAACCCTAGAGAATCCAGATGAGATCAAAGAGATCACACCACTGAAACCCATAGAATTCCTACCATAGCAGTTCACCCTACAAAGATAGCAACCAAAGCAGAACATCAGGAAATGCAGAAAAAAACAAAGAGAGTCACATAAAATGAAGACACAAAAAAAGAACCTGCAATCAATAGGAATGAAAGACACCCCAATAAAAGAGCTAAATGAAATGGAGGTAAGCTACCAATCAGATATAGAATTCAAAATAATGGTCATAATGATGCTCAAGGAACTCATAGACAGCTACTTTTGTGCTAAGGGACTGAGTGAGAACTACAACAGCATGAAAAATGAAAGAGAAACTATAAGCAAATACCAGGAAGAAGTTAAAAGCACAATTTCCAAAATAAAAAAAACACAGTAGAAGAAATTAAAAGCAGGTTGGATGAATCAGAGGAACAAATTAGTGAGATGGAAGATAAGGTGGAAAGAAACACCCAGGTAGAGCAGATGCATGAAGAAAGACTCAAAAAAAAAAAAAATAGGAAAATAGATTAAGGGAACTGCAAGATAACATGAAATGCAACACATTTAAATCATAGGAATACCAGAAGAAGAAAAAGAACAAGGGATATAAATACCTGTTTGAAAATATAATGGCAGGAGTCTTCCTAAACATGTAGAGGGAAAAAAACATGGAGGTGCAGGGGACATAGAAAGTCCCAGTCAAGATGAACCCAAAGAGGCCCACTTCAAGACATATAATAATTAAAATGCCAAGTTTTAAGGACAAAGGGAGAATCTTAAGAGCAGCAAGGGAGAAACAAAAAGTAACATACACAAGTGCTTCAATAAGGCTAGGAGCTTTTTTCTCAACAAAAACACTCCAAACGAGGAAAAAATGGCAAGATATATTCCAAGTAATGAAAACCAAAGGCCTACAAACTATCTACCCAGCAAAATAAGGGGTTTCCCAGATGGAAAAAAAAAAAAGATGAAAGAATATATCTCCACCAAAGAAGCACTACAAGATATTTTAAAGAGACTACTATAATCACATATATTCTGTCCTATGATAATTGTTCTAATATTATTATAAATAACAGCTGTTCTATACAATTGTAAATACTACATAACACCCCTGCTAGATCTTACTGACTTTGCAGTTTCCTGAGCCCTATTACTGTAGTGGTTAACTCTATTCAATAACACAATAACTTATTTACTATCCTTTACTCTAACCTTACCTCAGAATATGACATCCCACAACCTCACTGCCCTCTAAATCCAACTCACAACCCTTTCCTCCCCAACAAGAGTCTTATCTTCTTTCCACCCTTTCTAAAAAGTGTCTAATTGGGTGTAATATCACAGTTAGCACTATACATAGCCAAAGGATCTCCTATCTCTTCTCTATGGCCTGCTACTGTAAATATCATAGAATACTCTCTTGCTGTCTTAAATCATTTGGCCTTCCACGTCCAACTGATTACAAAAAAGAGTAGGTGCAAACTGTGAACACAGGATACCCACTGGAAGAGGAAACCCAACAACAAAGGAACCACCAACAGATAATGAAAGAAGTGAAGGAGGCAGTGGCGGCCACACTAACCTCAATACAGCACTTATCTGGAAATACAACTAAATAGTGGAAAAATTACCCACAACAAACAACTGAACAAGAGCAAGAAACAAGTCTCAAAACTTTGTACACATGGAAGAACTAGCTTCAACACA